>LOEQ01006472.1:0-13415 GCA_001685075.1 Bramus lutescens | reverse complement strand
GCTGATCTAATGGGAGCTCACCAAGGCCAGCTCGACTGGGACTGATGGAGCATGCGATCAATCCGGACTCTCTGAATATGACTGACAAGGAGAGCTGACTGAGAAGCCAAGGACAATGAAAGTGGGTTTTGATTCTATTGCATGTACTGGCTGTGTAGGAGCCTAGTCTCTTTGGATGCTCACCTTCCTAGACCTCAATGGGGGGGGGACCTTGGACTTCCCTCAGGGCAGGGAACTCTGACTGCTCTTTGGACTGGAAAGGGAGGAGGAGGGAGAGTGGGGGGAGGGGGAGGGAAATGGGAGGAGGGGAGCGAAATGGGAGGGGAGAAGGTGGAAATTTTTAATCAAAAAAAGATTTGACATTGTATAGTAGTTTCTCAGATTAATGAAAGTAAACTTACATTCACTAGGGACAAACAAATAGATTGGAGAAGTAGATTAGTGATCTATGGTATTGACTAGCTGATGGTTTTCTTTTGTATGTGTTTTACACAAGAGAGAGGAATACTGAAGAAAAGCCAAATATATTGTGGAAATGTGAAATATAGTTTCATTCACTCTTAAATGTGGATTTGAAATATCTGTGTTTGTCTGCAGATGAGAACACCAGGAACTTGAGCATTTGGGTTACTATGCCTGTTAATGTTACATAGTTAAAGAAAGACCCAGGTTTCTACTGTTTTCCACAATTCAATATTATTTCACTTCAGAAATGAAATATTTACCTGAGTCTGTGACTTCGGATGTTCTCTCTTTAGAAGAAATAGTTACAAAAGAAGAAAATAGAAGAGAATAGTGGTTATTTCAATAGGTAATTGAACTTCATTTTCAGATATTCTTATTCAATCAAAATAGATAAAATACTCAAAATGACAAAAATAATTTGAAAATTAGTCATACTTCTAAAATATGATGAGATGTATACCTTGAAAATGAATTTATGGTACGAAGTTATTATAAACCATCCAATATGATACAGGTAAACTGTAAACCATATAAAATTACAACATAAACCTTAAAACTTCATTGCATCAATGCTTAACTTGATCTCATAAATACATGCATTATCCATTAACTTTTTTAAATTCCCATATATAAGATGCTATGCCATGGGCAATGAAGGGGAGCTATAAAAAGCAATGAAAACTATAACAGCAACTGACTTAGCACCTAGTGATATAAAATGACACCTTTACCTGCAGCATCACTTAGACACTGTTCTTTCTTGTTAATTAAATCACAGACTAATAATATTACTAATGACTATAATATGTTAATAACAATGAGTTCATAAACAAAATAGTGTTTCCATACAGCAAGCATTCTATTTTGAGTTAAAACCCTTTCTTTTGGTAATATTCTTTACATCAGAAGTGATAATACAGATTAAAAATGGAAACAATTTTCTCCATTGTAAGGGCAGTATTTCATGAACCAAGAAGTGGCCTCTCCTCCAACATTCAATGTTAAAGGATGACACTGGAACTCTTCAGATAAAACAATACCCATATTTTTTATTAAAATTTAAAAGTTATTTTACATACCAACCAGTTCCCCCTCCCTTCTCTTCTCCTGTTTCCTCCTCCCACCTACCTTCTTCCCCTCATCCACACCTCTTCCCTCTCCAATCAGAAAGAGTAAGGCCTCCCGTGGGAGTCAGGAAAGCATGGCCTATCAAGTTGTATTTTTAAAGAATATTATCGTTCTATCAAGAAAGAAGTTGGTCCTTGTCTTTAAAAAAAAAAAAACTGAAATGAGCTCCCTATTTGATTGCATTTTGTAAGAATTTTCATGACCCTTGTATAGAGCCAACCTCCCTTCTCACCTGTCTCTTTGTGCTAGGCTCCAATACCTTGAGCAGTTTCTCACTGGGAAACCACTGGCAGCAAGCATGGGAATCAGATGATCTTCATTCTCCTGCCTCTATTTCCAAATCCTCAATCTTTTCTCAGCCCCACAACAGGTCGCAGAAATCTGTCATCCCTTTCTGCCTCCATAACCTGTGAATTCTGCTTTACCACATAACCAGCTTTCTTCCTCTCTGTGAAATATTTCAGAGCTCACTTCAAGCTCATCCCATTCTTTCTGGCCATCACTAATGCCTAGAAATACTTCATAACCTACATGAGATCCACAATGGCCAGAACTGACAGAAACACAGAATTATTTCCTACTAGTGAACCCACACCTTCCACACTCTCCTAAGATCCAGAGGGTTTAGAAACCAAGGAATGGTGTACCTACTCCAAAAAGACAAGACCATGTGATTCAAGACCCAGAATCATAATCATCCCAAATACAGATGTGTAGGCACCAGCACAGAACAACTTTTTAACATTAAAGACCACATGTCTCCACTAGAACACAGCAATCTTACTAAATAAACCCTGAGATATATACAATAACTGAAGCACACAACAAGGACTTCAAAAAATTATCATGAATATGTTCAAGATCCTTAAAGAGAGTATGAATAAATCCATTGATGAACTCTGTGAAAACACTAACAGTGGCATGAAATCATACAGACCATTCAAGGCATGAAAGTAGAAATAAAAAACTGAAACTTCAGAAAACTGAAACTGAAATAAAACTGTTAAAAAAAACTGAGGAAGCTAAGCAAGAACCACAGTGGTAAGCCTGACTAACCTTCCACACACTAATGGAAGAGAGAATCTCAGACACTGAAAACAACAGAGAAAAGGAAATCTCTCTCTCAAAAAAAACCTTAACTCTAAAAAGAAAATATCTAAGCACAAAATGTCCAGGAAATCTAGAACATTAGGAAATGACCAAACATATGACAAATAGTAAAATAGGAAGAAGGTAAAACTCACATTCAAGAAACAGAAAATAGCTTTTATTTTTTTATTTTAGTTGCTATTGAAAATAGATTGCTTTCATGCAATATATTCTGACTATGGATTATATTCTCACATCTTCTCCCAGATTCTCTCTAATTACCCACCCATCCACCCAAATATACACCCTTTATTTTTCTCTCTTATTAAAACACAAATAGGAATATTAAAATAATAATAAAGTAAAAGAAGATTTCAACTAAATTATAGAGAAAATTTCCCTACCCTTCAGGAGGAGGTGCTTATCAAGTTACCAGCAGCAAAAAGAACACCAAATGGACAGGACAAGAAAGAAATTCTTCATGACATATAAATATACAGAAAAGAAATAGATTTTTAAAAACTTCAAGGAAAAAGACCAAATAACATATAAACCCAGACCCACTAGAATAACACCTAATAACATGCTCAGGCACAAAGAAGACTTTAGGAGACTATGGATATCAACCCAGACTACTATACACAGAACAACTTTCAGTCACAATTGACAAAGAAAAACATTTTGTGTTAAAACCAAATTTAAGCACTATCTACAAATGTAGTTGAATAGAAGGCTCTAAAAAGAAAATATCAACCCAAAGAGGTTAATGTCACACCAATTAAAAAAAAGGAATAAATAATCTCAGAACAATTAATCAAAAGAAGGCAAAACACACCACAACAAGAAAATAACAAGGATAAAAAAAAACCACTTCTCATTGATAACTCTCAACATCAGTAGTCTCAATTCCCCAATAAAAAGACTTATATTAATAGATAGGATTTAAATATAGGGTTCATTTTTCAGTTGTACCTAGGAAACAAACATTAGCATCAAGAATAGACACAATCATAAGAAAAAATTATGAAAATGTTATTTCAAACAAATAGATCCAATATGCAAACATATGTAGCCATTTTAACATATGTTAAAATAGACTTTAAACCAAAATTCACCAAAAGAAATAGGAAAAAACACTACAGAATTATCAAGGTAAAAATCTACCCAGAGGATAGTACAATTCAAACATTTATGCACCAAACACAAGGGCAAATAAGTTAAAAAAAATACTACTAGAGCTAAAGTCAAATATCCAGTCTCTCACAGTGATGGTGACTTTATTATGTTATACGCAGGTCATCCATCCAAAAACTAAACAGAGAAATACTGGAGCTAAATGATGCCATAAACCAAAAGGAGATAATAGATCTTACATAATGTTTGACATGAACACAAAAGAATATATTTTCATCTCAGCAGTTCTCATCAGAAAATTTTTCCTGAACTGACCTCATGCTCAGGCACAAAGCAAGCTTCAACATATACAAGAAAATTGATGTAGCAGATTGCATTCTATCTCACTTTCATGAATCAGAGCTGGCTATCAACAGCAATACTAACTACATGAAGTTTATATAATCATGAAAATTAAACGATTCACTACTGAATGAAAAATTGCCCAAGACAGAAATTAAGAAGGAAACTAAAGACGGTAGAATTGAGTGAAGATGAAAATGCAAAATACCCAAACTTGTAGAACACAATGAAGGTGGACAAGATCAAAAATGAACGGTAGCTCTTGCTGGTGTGGATGTGGAGTAAAGTGAGCACTCATCCACTGCTAATAGGTGTACAAACCTGAACATTCACTATGGAAATTAATGTGGCAGTTCCTCATAAACCTAGGGATAAATATACAATGAAATCCAGCTACACCAAAAGGACCTACGTTCTACTACAGAGACACTTTCACATCCATGTTCATTGTCACTTTATTAATAAAAACCAGAAATTAAAAAAAGCTGATATGTTCTCAAAGGGTAAATACATAATGACAGAATGGCACCTATACACAACAGAATATTACTAAGCCTTTAAAAACGTCATGTATTCAGGTAAGTGAATAGATCTAGAACAAATTCTGAGTGAGGTAATCTAGACTCCAAAAGACAACTATGATATGTATTCTCTTATATATGGATATTAGCAGTTTAGTCATAAAATGTTGAGCTGCAATCCATAAATCCACAGAGGTCACATATTGAGTATGGGATTAGGGCAGAGGGAAGAATTTTATGAAAAAGTGAATTGAGTATATAGTTTATAGAGGTGGTGGCAGGGAACCTGGAACATAAGAATGAAATTGAGAAGGAGAGGTAAAGACCAAGTAATCAATGAATTATAAGTAGGCATAGCTAAAACTAAGGATCATTTGAGAAGTCATATGGAAGCTTACTATAGCAAAAGCTTCTTTAAAGATAAACATATATGAAAGAAATCTAAATGTAATTGTTTCATAGAGACAAAGCCCTAATTCAACATCTTTCCCACCAAATGAATCTCTGTGTCCTCTAGGTGATTTGTTGTCCAAAAGGTGCCACAGGGAAAACCCAAATAATCACCCAGTATTACCAAGGCTATCGGCTGCTCTCCAAAAACTTATGATAAAGCCCTATTGAAGAAGACAATGCCTATATAATTCATTGAACATGTAGAAGTCAAACTTGTGTATACCTGTAGGCTTCATGTCTACTTATTAGTGTCTATGGTACTGTAAGGTATGTTTAATACTACTAATGAAGCAAACTAAATACCAACCCAGTTATCAACCCTTTGATCTACAATAGCAATATACTTGCAATACTCTGGCACAATAATGACACAAAAATTTTGGGAGTACCCAAACATTATCTGATTGAATTAAAGATTCACTCCATGAAATGGAAATGATGGTCATGCTGCTCTGGTTTCCAAGGATCTGAGACTAGTAAGGCCATGGGCCTATGGGAAAAACAAATACTAATGTTTCCCTGAAAGATCATAGTAACACAATGACTCCTAATGACATTCTGCAATACCTTAGGACATTTTCATGCTGAGCTATTGTTAGAGATGCTTTCTACTGAAGTACCTGGTACAATACACAGACTCTCAACTGGACAGTGTGCATAGTGAGAGACCTTGTAACAAGATGTATGTATATATACAATGTATATATATATATAGTGTGTATACATATATGTGCATATATACACATATACACACATATATGTATATCTCTGTGTATATATATATATACCAGAGGAAATAAAGGAAATGAAAGTAAAAAGTCTTATAGACACAACAGGACTGATGCACATATGAACTCAAGAGACTGAGATAGCATCCTCAAGTTATGCACAGGTCTGAGTCAGATGGGTTCCAGTGTTGAGAGGAAAAGTAAACAGAAGCTCTCACCCCTAGCTATGACCAATCAATAACCAATTAAAAATGAAATAATTAAGTTTTTTCAAGGAAGTCTCACTGAGTATACAAAGCAGACTTAGGGTTAGGCCTCATGCTAAGCAGTAGATGGCTAATACAAAATGAACTCAATGTTACTTTTGGAGATGTTCTCTTGTTTATTTGGTTGGTTGGCTAGTTTTGTTGTTGTGTCTCATAATGCTTTGACCAGGCTTTCTTTTTAATATGACAGTCATTTTGCTAATATATAATGGTTTTGATTTTGTTTGTATAAGATTTCTTATATGTTTGTAACTCTGAGTATGTATGTTTTTTGTCCTTTTCCTTTGACTCTTTATTTTTTCTTGTTGTTTCTTTGTTTTGTCCTATTTCTTCTTAGTTTTCATTTTATTTTATTTAGAAACCTGTTTGTTCTCTAATGAAAAAAAGAAACAAAGGATTTGGATTTGGATGGGTGGAGAGGTTTGGAATATCTTGGAAGAATTAGGAAAGGGGAAACTGTAATTAGCATATATTATATGAAAATAAATCCATTTCAATAAAAAAAGTAAAAAGAAGAGTGAGAAAGAAAAGAAGGAGGAAGAGTTTGAGGAAAAGAAAGAATTTGGGAGGGGAGAATCAATTCAATCAGAATTGATTCAGAATGAATGCAATTGTATTTTATTGTATATATGCATGAGAGTCTCAATGAGTAAACCTTTTTCAAAAATATTGATCAACCTCTAGTTATTTTTATTCAATTTATGTTATTTATTGCTAAATAAAACTTGTTTTTTGAAATATAAACATTGTTCTTGTTTATAATAACATTTTATTATTATTTGAAACATCAAAGTATAATTTTTAATTACTGAAATTAATGTTTCAAGCAGTTAAAATTGAAATAAAAGGATACTATATTAGTTGAAGATAATAGAGGAATATATTAGAAATATTGAATTATGAATTTTCTTGATTCACATTATGACTTTCACACTAGCATAGAATGAATCTTCACATTGTGTTTATTGAATAAATCCTAACAATTAATCAGAAGTAGATAAAAGAGAAATGAAACCACTTGTGGATTTATAAAGCTTTGTTTCTTTTTATTTTATATTTTCAGATGTTTTGCTTGCATGTATGCACTGAGTACATGCCTGGTGTCCTTGGAGTCCAGAATAGGGTATTGTACTCCCAGGAACTGGAGTTACAGATGGTTGTGATCCATCATATGGGTATGGAGCTAGAACCTGGGTTCTCTTGAAGAATAGTCAGCATTATTAACTACTGAAACCTCTCTTCAGTTCCACAACTATTTGTCTTATCTACTGGTATCCTTCATAAAAAATGCCTTAGATACAGAAAGCATTTAAGGCTTTGCTAATATAATGTAATATAGTGCACTACGTATAACCATAGACACACATGCTCTGGTGTTAATAAATAAAAAACACCATGTATCTTTTGTTTATAAGTTTGTTATATAAATAATATTACAATAGTCTTTATATTAATAAACCTGTTCTTGAAATTTAACTTATCAGTTATGCACATTGTAAAATAAAGTTTCATAACAGAATGTTTTTAAAAACTGTTCATTATTAGTATGTGAGCATGCTTGTGTGTGTGTGTGTGTGCGCATGTGTTTGTGGGTGAGTGTTTGCAAATGTGCTATATAACACATGGAAGGAGGTCAGAGGGCAACATTGTGGACTCAGTTTTTATTCTGTCTACCTTTAACTGGGTCCAGGGGATTGAATTCATGTCACCAGGAATGTATAACAAATAGCAATACTCCATGAGCCAGCTCACACGCCCATATCCTTATGTTCTAAATTATATACTTACTTGAAGATGATTTAGGCTTATCTAAATAGAAAAAAGGGTAAATGAAAATTTTCTATTATATATATATATATAAAATGTTAACTTAATATTTTCTACTTTGCTGTTATAAATGGGATAAATTAAGTATATATTAAAGTAAGTAACAGAAGAATATTTCATAAGTCATTAAAATATTTTACAAAATGTTTTAATAGATCAGGTATAAAATTTTGGAGTGTTGAGCTTCTTAGTTTACTTTTCTTGTGCAAAATTTCAACTTTTATTGGATAAGACAATAGGCATTTAAAATAATCTGAATGTCTACCTACTTATTATTGTCACAGAATAATTTTTCCACTTTCTGGGAATGCATTAATATTCAATTAATAATTTGAATTCACCAGAATGTGATTGAAAAGTGACATAAAATTCAGTAAAATATAAATCTATAGTACATGAAAATCGCCACTTTATAAGTACATTTCCTCTTTCCAATGAAGCATGCCTTCTATAATTATTAATTAAAGTATTATTCAGTCTTATTTATAGGCTTTCTTCATTCAAAAACAAATATTTCAATATAATTTGGGACATTTTTGAATGGTGATTGAATATATAAAGGAAAGAAGACAAAAGATTATTTTTTTCAGTTAGAACCCTTTGTTACAGTACCTAAGCCATACGAAGAACCTCATATCATGAGACTTAGTAATATTATAAAAATTGTAAAGCTAATTGTTACAGATTTTAATAAATGTATTTCAAGAAAATATTTTTGCTGAAGTTCATAATCAGTCAAATTTAACACGTGTAATTTTTAATAATATTTTAAGCCATATAAAAGGATATCGAACCATGAGTATGATAAATGGCAGTAATAGCAATCTTGCTAAATAGCTAATATTATGGAAAGAATTTGTAAGTCATGAAAGCAAATTCAGCTTGCTAGCTTCTCTGTATTATGCAGCATGCATTGACAATCTTTTTTATTACCTCGGAAACCACAGCTAGTGTCAGATAAGATAGATTATAGTACAAAACCCAAAGCTAAACAGCACTGATAAATAAAACGAAAAGTGCCTACTTCATTATTTTTTTAGTGCTCAGATATAATGAACATGGTGAACAAAGACAGCATGTAAGCCAAAAGGCCAAGAATACCTGTTATTATAGACTGACGATCTTTTTCTTGAGGTTCGGCGTTTTCTAGAGGGGAAAATGAAGAATCACAGGAGATGTGAATATTTTTGGAGCAGGGAATGTGTCACATTTCATGTTGGCAGATGATCCTCACTTGCACAGAAAGCATATTCCTAAAGCCATTTCTATGAAACATGTAACACAGAAAGTCTATTACCAGAGAATATATTATAAACAGGGTTAGATTCATTGTCAAGGGACCCTGAAAATGTGCTCTCCCAACACCTAAGGGCAGTGCCAGGTGCTCAGTCTCTTGTTGTCCTGTGACTTAAAAGGAAAGACATACAACATGTCAAAGAGAACAATTTGAAGGAGCTGCTTTGTTAGTGAAGGTGGCCCTGTCTTGTGGCAAATAGCAGTCTATTACCTGTCAGTCTTTTCCTCCTCCTCTGACATTGCTGTCTTCAACTTTCCTTCTTTCCATGTCAGAAACAATTGAATTCTGGACACTGCCTCTCGTCTTGTTTAAAATGTGTTATAGATGTGCCTTACCCTACAGTGTACCACACTTCATACCCTACACATCACCCTACCGTCCAGATCCAGCCAGAAGCATCAATGCTTAAACCCAAGCGGTTCCAGGATGTGGCAAATGGTACTAAAATTGGTGAGAAACAGACACCTTTCTAAGCCCTTTGAAAATATCCCGAGAAATAGTTGTTTTTAAAAAACTATCTCTCTTCCACTAAACACAGTGTTTTAAAGTCCCATGTAGTAGAATATTTTAAAGGGAAGTGGGTTTATTTGGAAATTTAGCAAAAACTAGAGCAGGACACACTAATAACCTCCGGAGTTGGATTGGGGTGGTACCAGTATGTATCTGTCTTTCCTTTCCTTTGTTTTTTTTATCATAGAAATTCTCTTTAATTACTGATATTTTTCTTCAACATCACATACCAGCCATTGAAGAAGATAGAAATATGTGAGAAGTGACACCGCCTAAGAATAAATTATAAACTAAACTTGAAAACTCTCCAGAATAGAGTTCCATAAACTGTATTTACCTAAATGTTATGTTATAAACTCGTACAAAATAACATGTAGACTCCAACATTCCAATATAAAATATAATGAGAATAACACTACAAAAGTTAAATAAAATCACAATCATAGCACAGATACACACACACACACACACGTGAAATACCTGTTGAGTGTTAGTGTACCTTTTTGTCAAGTGTACATTTGCATTCTAATTAAGCTCCGTAAATCTACACCCCATCTCCTGGACCACCAACATGGCATCCAAACTTTTCTTTCACATTTGTCTTTAGATCTTATCATTTCATTTTTACTCAGTGGTTAAAAGGATTGTGTCCTACAAATATATCTCCCTGCAAAAGCAGAATGATAATTTAGACACATTATTAAACTTATTTGTCACTTCTGTGAACATGGTTATTTAAATGTTCACAGCCTCCTGAATCCATGAGCATTTTGTGAAGCATTCATCATTACAATCTCTGTATAAGGAAATGATCTTTGCAGTTCAACTCAAGGAAATTTTACAGTTTTACTATTTTAGTAGATAAGTTGCAAAATGTTTGTAAATTTTTGGTTTTCTAAATACTAAATCTATAATGCCACTTGAAAAATAAAATTTAATACTAAGTATTGTTAATAGTATAATTACTCATTTAATTTCCCCTTGCTATAAACTATGTAAATTTACATGATTTGCTAACTACTTCTTGTTGGTGGTATTTAATTACCTGTATGGACTTACCTTCTTAATATTAATAATACTTATCGGCCTTCCAGACATTTCTTCCACACAAATATCATGAATCATTGATATTGAACCACAAGGAAGTTAAATCAAAGCCATAAAATAACATCAATTTATCACATACAGAAATTTAGTCATAGTCTACACTAAAACAAATAAAAAGGAGCAAATTGTTAAAATTGAAGTTAGTAGGCTATTTTACTTGCTGATTAAGGGCTTCACTTTGGAGAACAAGGCAAAGTAGACAGCATACTGATGAGTACTAGCTACAGAAAAAATAGAAAAACATTCCATTCATACCTATGTGTATTTGTTCTTGGCTCAGATTATTTTCTCAGCTTAAAGCAAGCCTCTTTTTATCTGAGCACTATTATGTTAAAATAACAAATATAATTATTCATATTGCTTAGTGAAAAGCTGACTTAAGATATGAAATGCACATAAATTCACAACAATCTCTGCAATACAAATATGCCAAGATAGCTTTTTATATCTTTAAATATCAACAATGGGCTGAGATACTCCAGGCTTGAAGGATGTCTCAACATGGCATGATGAAAATTAAAGGAACATTTATTGGTGTTAAAAATTTACTCAATGGAAGAAGAAAGAGAAGAATGGCCATATTTAATAAAGTAAAGTTGTCTTGGGATAGCCTATAATTTGTATGAGTTATTTTCCCTTGAGTTCTGTTTTATTTCACGAAATATTTTAATCCTATCTCATTGTCTCAGTTCAAAGAAAAGAATTCTTCGTAGATGAATTGTTTTAGGAAAATTAAGTGCAATAAAATGTGGATCACTGAATAGTCAAAGTGATGAGATTTCATCTAGGATTCAAAGAAAGAGAATAAGGGGTTCAAGACATCAGCTTAGAGCAAGACTCAAAAGTTTCCTTTGTCTTCTTGGGAAAGTCTCCTAAATTAAAGAGTGTGAATAATTTTTCCCACCCATGAAGTAATGGAGATGTGTTCTACTGATCTTAAGACAGATCTTTAAATAAACATAACCACACAGCTCTCTAAGGAATGATTGGAATCATAAGAGCTAATTTATAAGCAGACAAAACTTTAAATTCTGTGATTTTATTTTAAAACTGTATTGTTGTGTGTACCTGCTCTTACCTCTGTGTGTATCTCACTTGCATATGCACACACAGAATCTCTCTCTCACACACATATATACACAGAGACTGAGAAATAGAAATAAAGATAGATAGATAGATTGATAGATGATAGATAGATAGATAGACAGACAGATGATTGAAAGATGATAGATAGTGATCAGGTATGTGCATTGTGAAGATCAGAGGACAACTTTGGAAGCCAATTCTCTCCTCTTTTGGGATTTGGGAATTAAATTCAGGTCATCTGACTTGTATACCAAGCATGTTTACTTGTTGGTTTTCTCACTTATCTAGATTTCTGCAATTTTAAGATTTGAGAAAATGTGATTTGACAATAAGATAAAAGACCAAATTGGAATACATGATGTTTAATATTTTAAATTAATTTCCTAATAAATTATATATAATTTTGCCAATCACACTCTAAAAAATAATGTTGTAACTTTAGTTTGTACTATTGCCAATGAAAATTATTTTGAAACTATCTTCAATAACTCATAATTTTATAATTTATGGCTTTAAATGCATACATGATTCACCCATGGTAATTTAGACTAAACAAAAACTGAAAAATGACAAAACCCAATAGACATGCTACCATTTAAGAAAGGGGATCGCTGGGGTTTCCACCCCTAGAGTAAGAACTACTAGCGACTAATCAGTTCTGAAAGGAGAATAGTCTCTCTCAGTGATGAGCCTCCTATTGGCTAGCCAATATCAATTTTTCAGCCCTAAATAAGCAACATTTAATAAAATAAGTAGGCTGTATTTATTTATATATGCACATATCTGTTTGTATAAAACAATAATAAAAGAAAATAGGTCATGAATATGAAAGGTAAGGGGCATGGGAGAGGTAGGAGGAAGGGCAGGGATAGAGGAAATAATGTGATTATTTTAATTAATTTTTAATTAAAAACTGTTCATACTTAATGCATACTGTCTTGTTCAGGGTTGGAAAAGGCAAGTCCCCATGTGGAGTCCATTTACATGGGGGCTGAGTGGGATGCTCTTTGCAGTAAGCCCAGGTTTGTTGGGCAGGGGAAGCAGGCTGTCTACTTGAATCAGACTGTTACAATCTCTGTTCAGCCTATGTTGGAATGATGACTAAGAAATGATCTCTAGAAGCTGATGGCTTTAAGGCATGTGTTACCACAAGTGACTTTGGATCTGACTCTTCCTTTTGATATAAGCAGAACAGTGGGAGACCATTAGATGCATCAGTGCCGCTTGGGAAATACCTGGTTTACCACGAGGAACAACTTTCTCTGGTTTGGAATCATCCTGTTCTGAAAGTCATAAAAATGATATGTCAGACATTTTAAAGTTTTTTAGTAGAGCAAATGATGAATATTCTGTATGACTTGGGTCAATGATTTTTAAAATTGAAAATAGCAATTATTTCAATAAGGAGAATGAAGGCGTAAGTCATAAACAATCCCACACCAGTTGGGAATTAAAAGGGGTA
>LOEQ01006471.1:43835-74652 GCA_001685075.1 Bramus lutescens | reverse complement strand
AATAAATAAATAAATAAATAAATAAATAAACAAACAAATAAATAAATAAATAAAGACCCGTGATTAAAACATAGTAATTTAAAGAAAAAAGTTTTGCTGTGTATAGTAGTATAGATTGTAGATTGGCACTGGTGGTTTCTTAGTGTCTTCATGGTGTCTGTTGAGGCCCTTATAATTTTTAGTGTCTCCATTGAGAAAATGAGTGTAATTCTGATAGGTCTGCCTTTGTATGTTACTTGTACTTTTTCCCTTACAACTCTTAATATTCTTTCTTTATTCTCTATGTTTAGCGTATTGATTACTATGTGGCAAGGAAACTTTTTTTTTTTTAATATTTGGCCTGGTCTATTTGGTGTTCTGTAATCTTCTTTTACCTTTATAATCATGTCCTTCTTTAGTTTGGGAAAGTTTTTTCTATGATTTTTTTCAATATATTTTCTGTTCCTTTGAGGTAGGAATCTTCTCCTTCTTCTATTCCTATTATTCTTAGTTTTTTTTATGTTTTCCCAGATTTCCTGGATGTTTTGTGTTTGGAATCTTTTGGATTTAACATTTTCTTTGGTAAAAAAATTTAATTCCTCTATCATTCTTCAAAACCTCAGATTCTCCCACCTCTTTTATTCTGTTGGTGATGGTTGTATTTGTTTTTCCTGTTCACTCACCCAGATTTTCCATTTCTAGAATTCCCTCAGTTTGTAGCTGGGTAGCCTGCTTGTGACTGACCTAGAGCCTCTACATATGTGGAACAGTTGTATGACTTCGTCTCTTTGTAAAACTCCTAGCAGTGGGAACAGGGATGTCCCAATTGCTTTGGCTGACTTTTGGGAGCTTTTCCCCTTGTTTCATGCATTGCCTTGCCCAGTATTAATAAAGGGGAGGAGTTTAGTACTATTTCAACTTTATATGCCGTGCTTTGGTGATACCAATTGGAGGCCTGCCCTTTCCGAACAGAAACAGAGGAGTAGATGGAAGAGCAAGGTGGAAGTGAGGGAAAAATAGAAGGGAGAGGAAACTGAGATCAGGGTATAAAATAAATGTAAAAAATTAAGTGATAATAAAATTTAAAAAAATATTTTAAGACTTCTCTTATTCCTACATGTTTACCTATACAGTCATCTTCTATATTCTACCCATATGCAAAAGTCCATGACTAAAAGTTACACTGATACTATTTATTTAAAAGTCAACATCTCCAAATGGATGCCTCAAGCTAGATGTTGAAGATAGTATTTTACACTTTGTGTGTGTTTGTTGTTGTTATATATATATATATACATATTAATGCACTGCAAAAAGCTTCTCAGTGACAGACAGCATGTAGGAATATGATTCCCTAAAGCACATTATATAGTTTGGTGATTATATCCCTACTGGTTTATGTTAATTACACTCCATAATATCCATACAGGTATGGGGTAATCTAATGTATTTTCTAAATATACTATCATGAATAAGTCTCCTTTGGGTATCTTTGATGATATTTGATTCCTAATTTAATAATAGTAATAAATTAAGAAGGATGAATAGGCAAACGAGAATATACCATAATAAATTTGCTACTTTGTTTCTATTATAATTTGGAGACTATTAGGAAAAATTATGAGAATCACCTAAAAAGCACTGTTGGATGATAATCAACATGCAGAAACAGTTACTAACAAGCAGGCAGTATAAACAATATGGATACTGTGGACAAAAGAATTATTCAAGTATCAGGATAAATGGAACAAGAAGGCAACAGATTTCATCATGGCATCAAATTTGCTGGGAAATTTAAAATGTGTAAAATTAATTTTGCTCTACATAATGCAGAACTCAATAAAAATCAGTAAAAATCAAAACAAAAAATATTTTTGCAAGTTCCATGTTATAATTTGAACTACAGTTGAACGGAGACTATTACAATTATCTAGAAAAGTAACATTATAATGTCAAATGATAATTATTTAAAGCAAATTTGTGTTTTCTTGTAAATATATAAAAATTCTTTAAAAATATATGCACCATGAATACATTATTAGTTTGTTCATTAACAACTCTCTTATTTAATATGGCATGAATAATTTTTAGCTTAATGTACCTCATGAATTTTGTGTAATGTAAGCTCAACAAATTAATAACTTAATTGTACTTTTGAAAAATTATCTACTTTTCTTCACTACCATTCATGTTTGTCCACTTCAAGAGTATAAGAATGAGTATTATCACACATTGCTAATTAGATGGTAGGGAATAATCATGCTCAATCATTTCTTCAGTCTTCAGAGAAACTTACTCTTTGGAAGCCTATTTTGAATGTATTTTATAACAGACATGTTGCTCTCCTTTTAAAGAGCATTGCATCCCACATCAGAAAAACAAAGGAAATAGGTAATCTGGGAATAACACAGACAGATGAACTTCAGTAGGAGAAAACTTAGATAGACTCAATAAAGCAGAGCACGTAGTGGCCAACACACAAATAAGACTAAACAATTTTTTTATTGACTTGAATATGTATGACACAATCAGAAATTCAGGATTGTACAGAAATGTGTAGTGAAAGGGGAGAGCGTGCCATTCTGGAGCAAAAGGGGAGCGGGCCTGCTTTTCGTCCTGCCTGGCTCCCGCATGGCTATCTTAACACCCGAAATAACAACACACAAATTGTATTCATTTAAGCATTGCCTGACCCATTATATCTAGCCTCTTCTTGCCTAACTCTCACATCTTGCTAAACCCATATCTAGTAATCTGTGTATCACCATGGGGTCGTGGCTTACCCGGAAGATTCTAACCCACGTCTTGGGCCAGAGCTTCATGCATCTGCCTAACTCTGCTTTCTTTCTCCCACCATTCTGTTCTGTCTTCTCCACTTATCTAAGCTACTGTCCTATCAAAGGCCAAGGCAGTCTCTTTATTTGACCAATGAAAGTAACACATAGACAGAAGAAATGTTTGTCTTAAAAGTGAAGGAAGGAATACAGAGGAAGTTAAAGTCTAAACCACATTTAAATGCTCTAACTGCATTCAAGAAGATATATCTAAGGTCATGAAATACCATTTATGTAAACAATTGCAAGAATGAATAATTATCAGATGGTAAAAGAAGTTTCTCAATAAAGAATTATCCATAAATGGACAATATTACATGAAAAATTTACATTCTGGTTAAGTAGCAGTCTTTGATGAATTTGAAGTCATAAAGTAGTTTCTGAGCAGTAAGCATTCTGACTAAGACACTTCCCTCTCTGTGACAGTAAATGGGGAACAGACAAAAAAAAGAGAAAGAAATGACTTTAAGTCTCTATGAGGAAAACTAGAATTAATTGACTTTCCTGTTATAAACAAACACATGCTGGATAATGTACATAAAATTATTATTTATAAATATTTGAAATCATTAGCAAAGAACTTTGATCAATGATTTAGGATAAAATACTGTAGAGTCTCTGAAAAATGAATACATACCCATGTAATGTCTAAATCCTTTGTTGATTAAAAAATTCTTATGAGAGACAGTTTGGTGATAAGACAATGTTCTAGTATTTGATACATATCAATTAATAAAGAAAAAGAAAATTCCTGCCTTGTAGTTTTTCTTTACAAGAACAATTAATAAGAGTGATTAATAAGATAATAATAATATTTACCATGGGGAAAAATGAACAGAAATCATTATAGGAAACCGATACATTGAATTTAGCTTTAATTAGGATGTATAGGACTGCTCAGCTGTATAGAGTTAAGCAAGTTCTTGGTAGTGTTAAGGAAATAACCATGAAAATTATAGGAAAAACATGAAATTCAGGCATAAATTAAAAGATCATTCTCCTGAGAGAATATACGCCATCTTCATGAGTTTAGTGTCTACAAGGTCATTGTGAAGAGCATATAATATCTACAGAAAAACTTACATGGACATACCTTTAATTTTCATTGACTTATAATGAAGTGGTATTGAAAGAATTTACAAAATATTAAAAGCATTTAATAATAAGTAGAATATTTATACTTTATTAGCATAAACTTAATATAATTATATTAATTTCTGTATTGAGTGATCTATAGCTTAGCAAAGATGGAAGAAAGGATATCAGTTATGGATAATTGTAACAAGTGATGATAAATCTCCATTTTGGCTGATATTAATAGTTAATTACAAATATATGAACTAACTAAGCATACAGAAATAGTAGTTGTTACTTAATAGACCACTTTTACATTGTGTATTTTAAACTCATCTATCTAGAAAGTCTCCTGACAGGTTTTACTGAAGATAGTTTGCATTAAACAAGACCAACTTTATTATACATAGTTCAGTATTTTGTGTTTATAAGTATACTATTTGCTCCTAATTTTCTAATAGTAGTTATTATTTTGCTTGCTTACATTGTTTTAACTAATGTGATATTTGATATACAAATAAATATGATTATATACAATTTTGCCTATTTGTCTGTAGTCCTGTATTCCTGTCACTAGACATATGCTCTGTTCTAAGCTCTATGGACGACATATTGAAATTCAAGAAAATTGCGCTTTGAGAAATATCTTTCATCATAGTGTGTATTTACTAGCCTGAATGTTTTTTGTTCCTTTATTTTTTCAATATGAACAACTTTGCATAAGCAAAATAAGGTAATTATAAGTTCAACTCAAATTTTTATATTTATAAGTTTAGAGTAATTTAAAATTTGAGAAAGGTAAGGGAAAGTATAAAAAAGAAATTGAAATATATTTTAATCATGTTTCCTAATTGATTTTTAAATTTATTTTTGAGATTGTAATTTAATTGCAATATTTCCTCCTTCCATTTCTACCCTCCATGCTCTCCCAAATATTCTTCCATGCTCTCCTTCAAATTTATGGCCTTTTTAAAAATTGTTGTTGCATGTATATATAAATTTGTATGTATTGTTAAATATATCTGTTGAGTCCATATAATATCACTTATGTGCCTGTTTTCTTCCCTAATCATAACCTGTTTCTAGCATTCCTCATTTGTCTGTAGTTCTTTACGTAGGACTGGGGCCTTATGGAATTTTCCCCAGTCAATCTGGCATGTTTGTTGGTGTTTTACCTTTCAGCTTATGTTTACGTGGTCATATTGGTCAGACTTTATGGATATAATTTCTGATATTACTAGGATACACAACCTCACAGCAAAGATCTGGATTCAGTGGCTCTTAAAAGTCTTTCTGTCCTCTAGTCCACAATGTTCTCTGAGCCTTAGGTACAGAAGTGCTTTGTAGATAAAATTGTTTCTTGGCTCCATAGCTCTGCATATTGGTTGCTTGTGGTTTTCTGTAGTGGCCTCTGTGTGTTTCAAAGAGAAGCTTCCTTGTGCTGAGGACTACACTTACCTGTGACTATAAGGGCAAATGTTTTGATTGTTAGGAATTATGTAGGTATAGTAAACTAGTGGTTGTAGATCTTTCTCCAATAGCCACGATTTCTCTTGCACTGAGTTATTATCTAGGTTTTTGGTGCCAGATATGTTTTCCCACCGTTGTTTTTATACAGTATAATCTAAATATTTTGCCTGATTTAAATATATGAACTCATATATTTAAAGTCTAAGTTCTCTGTGGAAAACATCAAGATGGGTGTGAGTGACTGCATATGTGTGGAATATGCTAGTTAGATCAGTCATTTAGTAAATGAAAGTCACTCCAAGATTAGGTCACATTGAAACTTGCTACCTTTATAAATGACAGATAAGTCATTCTGATGTAAGTATTCCATTCTCACTCAGTCGAACTCAGAGATTCCTCTCTACCATATAAAATATATTCTTATGAGTGACAGCTACACAAAGGAGTCATGTAATCTGCTCTCAGATTCATAGTAATAGCAATGGTGTAAAAAGACTTCCTTGTTACAGACTGCTAACTTCTCAAGTGACTCTTTGGAACACTTATCCATAACTAATATAGCCCTGTGCTTTGCTAAATGGTATTATACAGCTAAACTTGTTAAATGCTTCATATAAATTAGCTTTATATTAATATGGGGCCCCAGTAGTTCTTCAAGCTCTTCCTTAAGATATTTTAGAAAATGAAGTCTTTGGAACAAGTTCCAATTTTTCCCCAGTGTTTAAAGTTACGTGAGCACAATAGCAATAATATCAATAACATTATTGATTACCAGAGAGCTATTGTTGTGCATGCTAGTTCTTTTAAAATACATCACTATAGAGTCTAATAAAAGAAGTAAAATATATTATGATTTTATTCTGTTCAAATGCAAAGTAGCAGTTAACTTTTAAGAGAGTACATGTGTCTATGTGGTAATATCTTGTGCATTCTGTAAAGAAGACCTCCTCATATGCTATGTACATAATTGCTAATTTAAGTAGGCGTTCATTTCCATACACAAAACCTTTATTTCAAAGATATTCTAACCCTATTTACATGCTTAAATCTTCCAAATACTTTCCTAAATTTCTCCCCCCATGGGACATTAAACCTACTTCTTTATTACTTCACCATGGAGTTCCAGCAGTTCTGAATTTGGTATTTGGCTAATAGCTCTATTACCTTTCACGCTGAGTCCAAAGCTTTACCTCCCTCAAGCTTTACTTTTGCCAACTGGAAAATGTTCCATCATGTCAAGAAAACCCACTGTGCAGTAAGCTTAGGGACTGGGCCCTCTCTTGCTGAGTGACAGCTATTCAATAGAGAAAAGAGCCACGGAGAGATGCCGATACGTATTAAGCTCAGTGAAGAGAATGAGCTTTGTATTTTAAAATGTCACTTTTCTTGGAGTTCAGTGGGAGTGAGTGGCTATAATAAGGTAATTTCTAGAGGGAACCATACTGTAGTTCATTGTATAAATAATTGATTTGATCAGCTGAAATTATTGTGCCTAGTACTGAATGACCTTTCAGATGAATTACTGGGTTTTCACTACAAAAGCAACCAGAGCTTATAGTAAGATGTCAAAGAAATCCATATACAGTACTTTCCTATAAAAAGAAGGGTTATTAAATGGCATTATTTCTTTTGAATAGCTAAAATATGATCACTTTTTTCCTGTGTACAAGTAGAGACAGCATATCTTGGATTTTATTTGTATGTTCAAGGTCAAACCCTAACAGCGAAGTATTTCAACCCTGTCTTGAATACACATATTGTAGAAAAATATGTTTAAATAAAAAGACAACACAGATTATTTTACAATACAGAGGAAAGGGTTTTTTTAATAATATGTATAACTATTATTAAAATATATCAAGGAATTATCCTCTTAGAAAATATCAAACTTGAAAGCTATAGAACATGACTTAAATTCTTAAGTCATGTCCCAATTCTTTATTTACTAAATTTTTAATTAAAAAGTAATTATATTACTTTCCATCATCCCATTTCTTGCTTTAGCCATCTGAGATAATTTATTTGAAACCTCTCTCAAGCCCCCATCCAACACAGTAGAGGTGATAGACTCCTTTCCTTTGATTATTATTGTTACATATGTCACTTATGTATGTATGCATACATACTTATATGTTTTTCCTGTGTATATTTATGTATGTAGTGGTTCAGGGCTGACTATTCTGCATTCTACCACCAATAAGAGAGTTTGGGGGTTAAGTATTTCACCCATAGCAAAGGTTAATTCTCCTTCCCCCAGCAGTAATTTAATATTATTTCTCATTCTGAATAATAGAAGATGGCTGTATATATCCATCATTCAAATAATGCATCTATCAATAGGTAACAAAAATCAAAATAATCAATTACCATCTCTTATTTTCCATGTCTACTCTCTCTGCAAAATCCGGTGTGTATTTTTCTGTGCATTTTCTGAAACCTTTAGAAATTCAGAATCAAGAATTTTTTCTATAAATATGCATACATATAATCAAGTATGTTTATAATCTTATCAATAAAGTATTTATATACATAGGCATAAAACAAAAGATTGTTCCAAGTACACTTTTCAGAATTTCATGTGACATTTATCTGCTTAAGTATAATATTTTCTATTTTTAAAATGTAATGTATAGTATATTAATGTATGCATTCTATAGAGTGTTATAATTTTATATAATATATGTTATGAAAACTACTTATGAAAAAAGTAAAGCTTTAGTTTCTAAAGAATAAAAATGTTTTGATTCTAATTGTAATTATAGCATTAAGAGATTGATAGCCAAAGCAGTGGTCATAAAATTTATTAAAACAGAAATCTGAGAGAGAAGCCCAGGAGTTCAAACTACAGCATAAAAGCCACTGGACAAGAAGTAAAATCCTCTGCAAGAGCCTAACATAATAAGGCTTGATGATGACTTCCAAATTGTCCATTTTGCCCTGTTTTTAAAAGTAGAAGGAAATAAAGAGCCCAAACATGTTTTTTCCTATACCAAGAATTCACTGAAAATTTATGTGAAGTTAACCCCTTTGATAGTATCAAGTTACTCAATTTTCTCAGATGTTGTTATTCTCTCCAAAAATCTCCAAAAGTGAGTTATTGGAAACACTATCAAAAATACACTGTGGTTATCCTTCTTAGACTCTTAAAATTTGCATTACAGGATTGAATAAAATGAGCAATTTATTTTTTCCTTTTCTTTCACTTCTGTGGATATAATTCTGATCTTTTCCCTTATTAGGCAAGTGTTCTATCACTAAGCTACATATAAACCCCAGAATGAACAAGTGTAACATGATATCTTTGGCTGTGCTAGTTTTGTCTCTAGGTTACAACCAATAGCATAAATTATCAAGCATTTGTCTGAAGTTCACAGTGAAGGACTCATGATGATTTAGTGGTAGTATGCAAATATTTAAGCAATTTGAAAATAAAATCAATCCTCCAGGAAAGGATGTCACTCATTGTGTAGCCTAAGCTTCCCCAGAACTCCTAATATTTCTGGCTTTACACTGAGAGCTGAGATCACAGGCACTGTGTCATTTTTGATATTTGAATGTAATCTCATTTAATGAAAACACCATTTCTTTATTAGAAGTATATCTATACAATTGCTTTATTCACAATGACTAACTTCTCAGTAATAAATAATCCCTGTTGTTTAAAACTTCCACCTGTCTGACCTGGAAGAACCCAATGTATTCCAACAGAAATAGGGCGGCCTGACAAATTTGTTGGCCAGACCCAGTGCTTCCAGTTGGTTAATGCCAACACCTACTCCATCTAAAGCCGCAAGACCTTGAAGAGGAGCCAGTATGGCAGAAACAGATCAAGAAGCATGTCATCACCACTAATGATGAACATCTGAAGTGTCAGTAATGGTCTCATATTTATGGTGCTTCAGAATTAGAAGTCTGGGCCAGACTAATGAATCCTGTTAATGAGTATTTTTATGTAGAGTTGTGTGCATATGGATGCACTGGGATGGAAAGGTGAAAAGAATGAAGGAATATAGCACACTTGGTGGAGAGATGCTGAAGTATGTTCATATGTTGATGTCTGAGGCCTGAGCTACCGCCAGAGGCCATGTTGATGTGCATGACCTGTAATCCTGCCAGAGGTATGTTCATATCCATGGACTTTGATTCTGCAGGGTTCATGTCTAGGTTCACGGTTCTGCTGCAGTTTCCATAGTCAGTGTTACTGCAGAAGGCTGTACGGACGTCTGTGATCCATGTTGCTACTGGGGGTCATATGTGAATCCATGGTTTTACTACAACTAGGGGTCTTGTTGACATCCATGGTGGCCTCTGTTACCATCAAAGGACATGCAGATATTTGTTGTCTGTGCTGCTATCTGAATCGACATTAACATCCATGGGCGAGGCTGCCACAGATATTGTTGGTGTCTGTGACCCAAGGTGCCCTAACAGTGCTGCTGTATATCTCTGGTCTGTGCTGCTACCAAAGGATATGATGCTGTCCATGGTCCATTATTTTGCAGAGGGCCATGCTGATGTGAATGCTCTTTACTGCCAATGGAGACCATGTTGATGTTCTAAGTGTATGCTTACTTGAGAGGCCATGTTGATATCCATGCTCTGCACCACTGCCTGGAGCCCTGTCTGGATACATGGCTGTGCTGCATTTGTGAGCCATATTGGTGTCTGTGGCCTGTGTTACCACTGCAAATTATGCAAATGTTCATGATCCGTGCTCTCTATAACCTGAAGTGTTGTTATTGGGTCATGTTGCCAACTGGGATCATGTTGATATCTGTGGTCCATGCTGCCATTGAGAGCCACTTTACGGTTCATTATCTTTCTGTAACTAGCAGTCAAGTTGATGCATATTGCCAATGGTGCTACTCAAAGCCTGTGGATATCATGGTCTGTGCTAACAACTGAAGCCATATTGATGTTGGGCCTGGCTTTCTGCATGGGACCTTGATGGTGTCTGTAGTCTGTACTGCCACTGGAGATCATGCTGAAGTCCATGACACTAGCTGACATTAGAGGTCAGGTGGATGTTCATGTTTCCTGCTGTCACTCAATACAATGTAAAATTTCATCATCCATGTTCTTACTGACTGTAAATGACTATTGAAGTTTCTTTTGCAGTGGAATTCAGACTGCAGACTTACAATTGAGAAAGAAGGACAAAGAAGTTTTCTGTGACACCTCCTCCATAAAAGTAATAACCTAGAAAGAGGAAGCCATCAGAAAAATAAAACTCTTAAAAATTGTGATAAGGATGGGTCAAGTGTACTTCTGCACAATAGACATCTACTGGGAGGGGTGGGGTAGGGAAAGACTCACTTTTTGTTAAGGGCTTCCCATTAGGAGTTAGATGATACTCCAGAACCTTTATGGACAGCACAAATTGCACTTCTTTTTTGATTTTTTATTCAGGGTGAGGCCAGAAGTGTGGGTGGAGTGTACTTGAGAGGATTGGGAAGTAAGGGTCATCATGGTTCATGATGTGAATTTCCCGAATAATTGATAATAATATTCAGTGAAAAAAGTTCTACCTGACTTCTTTGGTAGAATGATAAAAATCAAACTCATTTATGTGAGGCAGTAAGTAAAACTAGTCAGAATAAGGAAAAAAATAAACTCTGGTCCAAAGGGAAAAGTCTTAGAACAATTATATGCAATGAAGGAGCTGAGAGTATAGCTGAAATATATGGAAAAACGTAAGGGCAATTGTGGTGGCTTAAATGTAATTGGCCCCCATAAGTTCAAAGGGGATAGTATAGGTGGGAGGTGTGTCTTTGTTAGTCAGTATGCCTTGGTGAAGGAAGTGTTATACTGTGTTGGCAGGCTTTAGGGTCTCATATATGCTTAAATTATGTCTAGTATCTTAGACCAGTTCATTTTTCCTGTGGGATCAAGATGTAACTCCTTCTTCACTCTTAGTTCCCTCTCTAGAACAATGTCTGCCTGTATGCCAACACATCTCACATACTATATGTTTTCCTTTACAGAGTTGCCAAGGTAATGGTGTCTCTTCACATTAATTGAAACCCTAACTTAGACAAGCAATATAGCAAGAAGAATTGAACAGTACAATATCTAAAAGAGATGCACTTTATCCTAAGGAAGAGAAGCAGAAGCTTCATCAAAAATCTACCCAAGAAACACTTGTGAAGAGGGACTGGCAGTCCTACCCAACAAAGAAGCTCAGAGTCCTCAGAAATCAAATATCCTGTTGGACTTCATGTGACAGTCATTCCTCATGTATGACAAGACAGCTATCCAGAAAAGGTAAATTTTATTATCATCCAATTTTTTAGAGGTCTATATTGGTAAAACGGTAAATATAGAACACAAAAGGAAGAAAGAAAAAATGAAGGAATCAGGCAAACTAGGAAAACAAAAATAATGTAAGAATCAGTAAAACTCGATCATTAATAATGCTAAATAGATAGTATTTTAACTTTCTGCTTGAAAGTGAGCCTTAAAGGTAATGGGATATTATGGTGGCCAGGTTGTATTGGGTAAGAAAAGGATATATTTTCAGTGAGCAGAGAGATTGCAGGGGAGAGGGAGACAAATAAAAAACTACTTTGAGATTTCATTTAACAACACCCAGAATGGCCAAATTAGAAAAATTTGTGACAGTTTATGTTGTCAGGGATGGGGAGCAAAAGGAACAAACAGCCAGTTATTCTTTATTGGTCTGATTGCAAACTTATACAGAAAATACGGAAATCAGTGTGATATTTTCTCTGGAAGATGGGAGACATTTTACCTCATGATCAAGCTAGCAGCTTATGGGCATTACCCAAAAGATGCTTTGTCTTACTACACAGACACTTGCTCAGTCATATTCATTGCTGCTATATTCATCATAACCAGACACTGGCAAAAACTGGGTGTCTATCAACAGATGAATAAATAAAAATATATGGTACACTTACACAATGGACTATTACTTAGCCAAACAAAAGAAAGAAAGAGAGAAAGAAAGAAAGAAAGAAAGAAAGAAAGAAAGAAAGAAAGAAAGAAAAATAAACTCATGAATTTCCCAAGGAAATGGATGGAACTAGAAAAATAAGACTTCCTAAGTGAAGTAAACAAACCCAGAAAAATAAATTCAGATTATGATTTGCATTTGCTTATTGTGGATATTAGCTGTTAAGTCATTGATAAGCAAGCTATAATATGTAGAACTGCAGGGGATAGGTACAGAGTAAATGACTTGATCAGGTAATAGAACTCCTTAGGAAAGGAAAATAGAGCATGTACTTATGTGTTACAGGATATTAAAAATGTGTTACATTTGATTATGTTGTGGAGTATTTGTTTAATGATACAAAGATGTGTTGTATTTTTACATTTGTTTAACCCTGTAGAGCTGTGTGTTAGTTCACCTGCCTAAAACACCTGATTGGTCTAATAAAAAGATGAATAGCCAATAGTTAGGCAGGAGAAGGGAGGGGCAGGGCTGACAATCAGAGAATAAATAAAAAGAAAAGATGAGTAGAAAGAGGAGTAGTGAGAAAAGGAGGAGAAGAGGATGCCAGTAGTCAGTCACCCAGCCAGACACAGAATAAGAAGGAAAGAAAAGATACAGAAATAGAGAAAGGTAAAATCGCAGAAACAAAAGGTAGATGGGATAATTTAAGAAAAGTTGGCTAGAAATAAGCCAAGCTAAGACTGGGCATTCATAAGAAAGAATAAGCCTTTGGCAGCTGGGTTAAGGGCCCCCTAAGAGGTAAAAGTAAAAAACAACCAAAATTACGGATTGTGTGTGTATTATATGAAGGTATCAGTTGGGTAGGAGAAGGGACTGAGAGAGGGAATATGGGAAAATATCTTATTTAGGGATTTATTGCTGTGAACAGACACCATGACCACAGCAACTCTTTTGTTGTTGTTTTGTTTTTTGAAAGAGGGTTTCTCTGTGTAGCTTTGGAGCTGTCCTGACACTTTCACTGTAGACCAGGCCAGGTTTGAGGTAGTCAGAGATCTGCCTGATTCCTAAGAGCTAGGATTAAAGGTATGAGACACCACTGCCCTGCATGTTTTTGTTTGTTTGTTTTTGTTGATGTTGTCCTTTTATTTTCATTTCATTTATGTACTTAGGGGAGGGGCCTCTCTACATAGCCTGGAAAATCAGTACTTAGATCAGACCTGCCTCTAATTTGCAGAGATCCACCTACCTTTCTCCTCTTAATAAGAGAAATATGGGTGTGCACCACTATACTGGGCTTCCTTTTATTTCTGTAACTCTTGGAAAGTTTTTTTCTCTGACTCTTTTAAGTTTCTTGCCCTGTTATTGTTGCACATTATGTTTAATTTCAAATTTGTTTGCTGTCGCTAGGTGTTCCCATATGTGCCTATGTGTCTGTTTGTGTGTGGGGGTAGGGTCACAGTTCAAAAATTTTAGTAACTGTGCTTAGCATACAATCCACACCAACTCTTACAAGGAAAACACTTAATTGGGATTGTATTACAGTTCAGAGTTTATTATTATCATGGCCAGAAGGACAACAGCATGAAGGCAAATTTAGTACTAGAAAGGTAGCTGAGAGTTCTACAACAGCATTCACAGGAAGCAGATTGAGTCTCCAGGCCTGGCTTGAGCATCTTAGACCCCAAAACCTATCCTCTCAGTGACATAACTTTTCAAACAATTCCACAGCTATTCTAAGACCACACCTAATAGTACCTCTCCCAGATGTCCAAGCATTTAAACACATGAGTCTATGGGGGACATTCCTATTCAAACCAGCACAGAAAGACAGCAAAAATTAAGGGACTTTGGTGGGATAATATGAAAACCTAATGCAATAGAAACTTCCTAAAAAATATAAATTATGAAGACAAGCTAAATAAAATTACCAAATAAGAAAGAGGACACAAAGCCCCAACTGGATATTTCTTATTATCAAAATAAATCTTCTGGTCCCAGTATTGAGTTACATTTAATTGAGTTGTTGGCCAAAGGAATGTCATGGGAACCTCCTAACAACCCCAACAATTGCCTGGCTCAAAACTGGCTGACTAGGCCCATATCTCCAATTAAAATGAATCCATTCTACAGCTTTGACTCTTCTTGATGAAAATCTATCCCACTATCTTGATTCACCTTCACTAGTGGCCTTTTGGGGCATCTTTGAGGAGACTCTGAACCATGTTGTATAACTTAGTCGGTCTCCATGACCCTTTCATGCCTTCACAATAGATAGCATATGGACTAATTTTATGCATTTGCAAAAGAGCTGCAGGCTCAAAATGTAGACTTGACACCCATAGACCAAGGCTCCTGTGTCTTCAACATGAGAAATTATTTTCCTATTGTCTCAGAAAAGTACAGGTGTCACTGCAGTGGTGCTGAGTTCATTAATCATAACTGATTCTATTGCCTCAGCTGAGCAGCACACATAGACATTTAGACTAAATGTTATAGGAATGGTCCATAGCCCATTAGACCATTCCAGTAGAGTTATTATCCCCTCTGGAATTCCATGACGGAAAACACCATTGTCTCCATTTCTCTCATAGGCTTTCGTCATTTAAGATTACAAGAGAACAGACTATTAGAATCTGACTCTAATGCTCCACAACTTCCCTCATCCTAAGTTCCAAATGCTTCGACTGTCCTTCCACAGAAATAATATAAGAAAAATATGCCACTTAGTCAGGGTTTCTCAACATCCAAATCTTCAATAATAAGTTCTGTTCTGGTTTCTTTTCTGTTGCT
Source organism: Bramus lutescens (assembly GCA_001685075.1). Classification (NCBI taxonomy): domain Eukaryota; kingdom Metazoa; phylum Chordata; class Mammalia; order Rodentia; family Cricetidae; genus Bramus; species Bramus lutescens. Next base: position 59,586 of record LOEQ01006471.1, on the reverse strand, counting down.
GTGGTTAAAAAGCCTGTGGTCCAGTCACCTAGGGTTAGAAAGTGTTTGTTTTGTCTTACAGGTTACAGCCCATTACTTAAGAAATTTAAGGTAAGAGTTGAAGGCACTGGGTTCAAGACACGTCTGCTTATTATTTCACGCACCATTAACTCTGATTGAGAAACTCATTTACAGGCAAGGAAGTAAATATTCTAGCTGTTTGGGCACATTCTTACTTGGATAACTTTCTTATAAATCCTGGCCAGGACTACTTTCCCAAGGAATAATTCAACCACAAAGTGAGATAGACAGTCCTACATCAAATAACAATTAACACAACCTCCCAAAAACAATCTTCCCAGGCCAATATGATCTGGATAACTGCTCAATTAAGACTCCCATCTTAGTGTTTCTAAACTGAGTCAAGTTGGCAGAATAAGCTAACTGGAGTAGTGAACATTTACATAAGCACAATGTGTTTAATGTAAAGTACTTAGACTTGTAATATGGATCAATTCATAAAAAAATATTTCAAAATTGTAATGGAAACTTGTCTATTAGGGATCTGATACCACTGTCACCATCTGAAAATTATAATATAAAATTTACTTACCTAGTAGAATTTTGGGGTCATTTATGTTTATTAACTTATCATCAGCAAATAGTGAAAGTTTGAGTTCTTCCTTTCCAATTCATATCACGTCGATTGCTTTTTGTTGTCTCATCGCTCTAGCTAGAACTTGGAGTACTATATTGAATTTTAGATATGGAGAGAATGGACAACCTTGTCTTGTTCCTGATTTTAGTGGGATCAGTTTGAGTTTCTCTCTATTTGATATTGGTTGTTGACTTGCTGTATACTGCCTTTATTATGTTTAGACATGTTCTTGTATTCTGGATCATTCTAAGTCCTTTATCATGAAGCGGTGTTGGATTTTGTCAAAGGCATTTTCTGCATCTGGTGAGATGATCATGTTTTTGTTTTTCTTTCAGTATGTTATATGGTAAATTACCTTGATGGATTTTTCAGAAGAACTAGGCCCTTTGAATGGTGTTGTCAGGTGTGTCACTTGATCTGATTATGAGGCCCCTGGCAGTGGGACCAGGACTTACCCCATGTATGAACTGGCTTATTGGAGCCCATTCCCTATGGTGGGATACCTTGCTCAGTTTTGATGCAGGGCACAGGGTCCTGGTCCTTCTCCCACTTGATAGGCCAGACTACATTGACTTCCCAAGGAAGGTCTTACTCCCTCTAAGGAATGGATGGAGGAGGGATGGGGAGAGGTGGGGAGGCAAAAGAAGGGGAACGAGGGTGAACTGTAGTTGGTATAAAATAATGCACTCTAAGAATGACCTTGAAGCTCCTCCCTCCACCTCCCAAATGTGGAGATTATGAGTACAAACTTGGTTTTAACTTTGAGGTATTTAGACTTAATTCTTTATGAAGTATTGGCTCTCTTCCTTTTTTTCCTCTCTCACCAAAAGGTATTTTGATAATCCCTGCTGTTGGTTCTTCATTAAACCACAAACTTTATTTTTTTCTTCACTCAAGAATTCTCAGACTCTAATTCCTAGAACATATGTACCTAGAACTTTTTATGTCTATTTCTTTATGAAGCACTAGAGTTTCATCAAGTATCAGTAGAAAAATACATAATTTATTGTCAGAAAAGCAATATCTACCAAACAGTTCAAATATTGTTTTTCAGTTGGAATTTTAACAGAGATAGTTTAACTCCATATATATTTCAGTAGTGTTTAAAAGCAATGCATAAATGATATAAAAGTTTAAAGTCTCTCTGAAAAAAAGGCATTTCCCTTATTTTTATTCTTTGAGTATTTAGTGTTTTTTGCACATGGTCAATCCACCTAGTCAATAATTCATTATTATTTAAATCTTAAATATAAAAACTTTGCTCAATAGAAATTATAACTTCAGTGAAACACTCCCTTAAATGCTAAGCTTTGGATATTATTTGTAAGTTTGCGCTTTTTAAAAAAGGGTTTATTTTTTTTTGTGTGTGTATGAGTTTTGGGTCATCATACATTCATTGCATCATGTGCATACTTGATACCCAAGAAGGCCATGAAGGTTTTTCTTGTGTGTAATGGGAACAGAACTTGGATCCTAACTGATGAGCCATCCTTCCAGCCCTGCCTTTGAATAATTTAAGTTAACTATTGGATCTACTCCTTAAAAGTGTATAACATATGTGCACTGCTATAGAGTAGATAAGATCACCTTTGCAGAAAAGAGAAGTTGAAAAAACCTTTTAGAACATAAAAAGCTCTGTAATTTTAGATAACAATGGTAAATAAAGACTGGGAGTGAAAAAGTAGTCATTTAGATGATTAGTACACTAGTAATGAAAAAATTTTAAAAAACAATAGTTACAATCTGTTAGATTGTTGTCACTATAAAATAAAGCTCATTTGTGAAAAAGTAAGTATTCAAGTAAAACCAGGATGACTTTTAAAACTGAGAAAAATGCCTGGTTATTGTACATTCTCCATTTGTGATAAAAGAATATTATACCACAAGATAATATGATCCATATGAAGCAGGTGGTTAAAAAGCAAATAAATTACCAACAGATTTCTAATTATAATACACTTTTAGTCTTTCATGATAAACAACAGATGTGTGTTTACAAAAATACATTATGGTAGAATCAGGTCAATAGAGTCTAAATGAACAAGGCTTAATTTATCTGTACTCTCTTTTGAATTCTAGGGGATAGCCTATTTAAAAGAGACACAATATAATGCAGCATATTATTCAAAGGAGATTAATTTAAATGGGCCACATAATATCATTTTCATTAATTGTCTGAATAGAAAAGGAGGTATTTCAGAATGCAAACACATACAAAGAAAGTAAATGAAAAATAATTAGAGCAGAGGAATGAAGGAATATTCCAGAATAACAGAGAACTCAATGCAACTTGTATTTGTTTTATTTTTTTTTTGTGTGTACTTTCAAACATGAATATTTCATGATGGATTCATGCCCATAAGAGGACAATTTTTAGGAGTTGGTTCTTTCCTTCCAATATGAGGGTGCCAGAGATGGAATTCAGGTCATCTGGCTATGTAACAAGTATCTTTACCTGACTATTTTATTTCATTGGCCTGTCTATTTGTAAATATGGTTAGTAAGTGGAGGGATTTCACTATTTGAATTTATCTAAAAAACTCAGAGATATTTATTTGTCATATTATCCTAAGTTTAAAGTGTTGGTAAATGAGAAGTCACATTTACTTTTATGAAAATTTATTTAATTAGTTAAGGAAAACTTTACTAGTCTCAGCAAAACACATCAAAAGGAAATCAGTGCAAAGAAAGCTTTAAGTCAAGGCCTCATCAATTCCAGTTGTATTAGTATTGTGTCTCAACTCTCAAAACTAAATTTTAAAAATCTTAGGCTTAACATGCAGGTTTGAAATGAATATACAAACTAGAATGAACATAGGAAATTATTCTCTTTGAATTGGGATTTAGCCCCTTTGAGTTCTGACGAAAAGTATGTATATCCAGTGTATTCACTATGGTGTGCTTGAAGAGCCGCTTGTCACATTTAAAACTACTTAATTCACATAATATCACTCTTGTGTATACTACCGAAAAATGTTCAGTGAGAAAAGCAGAAGCAAATAGTTTTAGTTATTTAATATTACCCACTAGAAGAAAAGTTTGTGTGAGCAACACTGAAGAGGTAATTTTTGCAATCCAGATTTCACAAACTCATCTTTCAAAATGGATCCCCCAGCTTCCTTTAGAGTTACAGACTGCTCTCGATTGTTCATTGGTTGCCTGTGAAATTTTTGGCCAAAATAACTCAAAAATTCCTGCAATATTAGTCATATCCACCCACCCATGCTGTTCTGACTGCTGTAGCCGGTCCTACCGTAGACACTCAGACTCTCCAGGCGGCAGCTGACACTGCTTGCTTCACCTGGCATCATGTTGCTAGCCGCAGTTGTTGAATTTAGGAAGAGTTCTACATTTCTGTGTTGCATGTTTCCCCTGCCTTTGACATGGCTACCACTGCTTTTCTATGGATGACAAAGTCAACTTCTCCTGTCACTCTGCCATTAGGGCCAATCTCAATATGAACAGGGTTCAAGGGAGGGAAGATGTAAATTAAATGTCGTTCTTTTTGTTGTTGGTTGGTTGGTTGGTTTGCTTTTTTTTTTTTTTTCGAGACAAGGTTTCTCTGCAGCTTTGGTTGCTGTCATGGAACTAGCTCTCGTAGTACACGAGGCTGGCCTCGAACTCCCAGAGATCCACCTGCCTTTGCCTCCCATGTGCTGGGATTAAAGGTATGCACTACCACTGCCTGGTGTAAATGTCGTTCTTAGTTGCTTTGTAGGGCAGCCCTCTCAGCTGGACACAATAGAGGGTGGTGCTCTGCGCTGTGAACTTGCTGACTCCATAATAGTGATCATATATTCCTGAAAGACAGTAGCTGAAGTCTCTATCAAACAGATGAGTGGTGAAGCCATAGCTACCATGGAGGCCACTGTATTCTTCACTAGAGCTACAGGACCTCATGTTACCTTGACCTGCGTTTTTCACAGTGTCAGTGTACCTCGGGGTTATGCCATGCTGGTCATAGTGCCCTGGCCTTTGCACAGACATGAAATTCAGAGGTGGACCAAATTATGACCTAACTTCCTCCTGACTGCTCTTGAACATTGTAATATACCTGTGCCCTAGCCACTCCTGGTGCATCGCTTTCCCAGCTAACTCCAGTGAGGCTGACTAGAGCCTCCTCCAAATATAATGTGATTCTATTTTGCACATTTTCCAACCCTGAGAAGAACTGCATTATTTCTTTCTTTGTGCAGACAAATGGAAGCCTCATAAAGCCATCATCGGCACTATCAGCGTTGTTTGGACCACTGCGCATCAACCCTCAGTCCTTGTTGGTTCTATGTGGCCTGAACACCTCAATATACCAGTGTACCAGACTTTTCCTGTCTTTTTTTCGGAGCTAATTTTATATCATATTCTGTAAATTCAAGTTCAACAAAAACCTCATCACTATGCCTTCCTTCTGTAGTATAAATGAAATGAACACCTGAGACCCCATCATGAATTGTGCAGTTGGAGAGGAAGTGCTTACATCCTCTCCTAAGGATGAGCAGGGTAGGCCACAGAATTTTACCACATAGTCTTCACCTCGCTTAGGCCCATCATCATGGATCACGGACATTAAAAAGGGCTGTTGTCACAGAAGTTTTGGCAACATTTTTGTAGCTTAAGGATCCACCACAGACGCCATTGGTATGAAAACTTTATAGAACGTAACAAATTTTCCATGGAGGAAGGCAGAAGTAACTTCTATTTTTTAATAAACAGCTTGATTTTTGAACCCCAACTCTGACACTTTAAAAATGCAACTTTACTCGTAATAGAATCTGGAAACAGCCTAGATGCCCATAACCCACATTTACTTTTGAAATGGAAATCAAGTGAGAGAATTAAGTTTAACGCTAAAGTAGACTGTAAATAATTTGATAAGATTTAAAAAAGTGTGCATTTACATAAGAAAGTGTTACTGAGCTGTTTAAAAAAAACATGAAATTTGCAGGCAAATGGAGGGAACTAGATAAATGCAGAAACCCACAGTTAAACATTATGTGGAAAGAGTCTAAATTGGAATTCTCCGTCAGGTCCCTCCCCTGAGAGTTTAGGAATCCCAATGAAGAGGGAGAGGCAAGAGTATAGGCATCAGGGCAATAGAGGACACCAGGGGAACATGACCCGCTGGATCTAATAAGCAGGGTTCTCCTGGGCTTACAGAAGCTGAAGCAGCAAGCATAGGACCTGCATAAGTCTGTGTCAGATCCTCTGGGTTTGTGGCTGTTATCTTGGTGTTTTTGTAGGACTTCTAACCGTGGGAGCCAGTGTGTCTTTGACTCTTTTGCCTGCCCTTGCCACGTTTTTCCTCCTCTTGTTTTTCTTCTGTGTGAGGGCTTTTGCTTAGTTCTACTGTATTTTTTTGTTTTGTTTTGTTAGGTAGTTGCTGTCTTTTAGAGGCTGACCTCTTCTGAAGGAAGACAGAGAAGAGTGGATCAGGGCAGAGGAAGGATGTATTAGGGGGAGCTTGGAGGACTGGAGGAAGGGAAAACTTTGCTTAGGACATATTTTGTCAGAAAAGAATCTATCCTCAATCAAAAATAAATAAATAAATAAGTAATGTATATGTAACTCAAATATTTTGGTTGTTCATCTGTTCCTATCATTGGCTGTTAAAACATAATTTCAGCTTATTTTAAAATGCTAATTAGCTATAACTTCAAGGCCTGCAATATACTATTAAGTACAAATAATGTGTTAAATTTCTGGGGGCTTCAATTTATTCCCATATTTATGTCATGTTAATGGATTTTAAGTGATTGCATTGATGTTGTCAAAATATTTTCTGTTTAACGAAATGAATTATTTATTACTAAGGTTTTAGCTCATTAACATTTTACAAACATTTTTTCAATTTTCTAAATAATGTATTTTCCATGGGTAGCATCAATACCTTAAAAAATCATTTCTTTTATTTAAATTGATATGATAATATTATGATTATTCAGTATTGATGCAACCAAATAATATAAAAAACATTTAGAACCTGCTTGCTCTCTAAAAAAATTATAGCACAAATTGATATTTTTAGGGCTTATTTTACATTAAATCACAACTACAGCAGCTAGAAATGACTGTTGACAGTTGATTAGAGGCTTTAAAACTTCAGATAAGTTAAAGAATTCTAAGCAAGATTAGAGCTTAAATGTTAGTAAGTCCATTACTAGAGACTATGCAAACATATCCTAAATATGTAACTTAAACTTTTCTAATGGAAAAAGTCACCTAAAATAAAAGCAAATGTCTAATTTGCATGTTGAGCGTCAGAAAACAACAGAAGAATATCTCTGCTACGTCAGGTGGCAAAACTACTAGTTACGAGGAGCCTAGGGTGTTACTACAATTATAAAAATGAAGGGAAGAAACACATAGCTATTGAAGAACACTAAAAATTCTGTTCTTTGGTCTTTCTAGGTGTCAAAAGGAATTTCCATAAACTTCTCATGCACACATGATTCAGCTTAGAAAGTGTTTGTGAGCTGTCTTCTAATGTAACTGTATGTTGAGGATACTGATGAAATTTTATCAGCTCAGTTACATCCCCTTCAGGCTTCATTTTTATTTGAATATGTTCTTATTATTTATACAAGAGATTCTGAAAAGTAACTTCATGGTGTGCATCCTCTCAGCAGTGTATAGAATTAGTAGCAGTCAGAGGTTGGATGTTTCCCTCACTCAACCTGGAGTTCATCTGTAGAGGAGATCAGATGTCAGGTCACTGAGTTCTTAACTTCCACCTGTCTCCCTTTCCTTAGGGCTCGACGTGGAGTTTCACACAGCATTGTCTAGTATCTTACAAGAACTATGAGGACCCAAACTTAAGTCCTTGTACGTAACTAACAATTTTCTTACACACTGAATCATCTCTACAGAATAGGATTTATTTTTTCTTAGTTTTAGAAATAATATGTTGGTTGTTTGTAAGGGAGTTTTCATTCTGCTGTAATTCAGAAAAATTAAAAGTTGGAGTTTTCATTGTTTATTTCATAAATCAGTTGCATATACCTACTCATGTCTTGAAAGAAGCTTCACTTCCTCCTGGTTTATTACAAGCAGTAATAATGATACATTTTGATTAATTATATTTCATTATTCCTTCTGTTACATTCTCATGAAAATTGAAACAGGGCTTCATGATGATTGTGTGTTGTAGCATATGGTATCTAATAAAAACAGAAAAATTCTCTTTTAAATTACTCATCAATGATTTTATCATTCCTGCTTCATAAGTACACTTATTAATCCATGGTTCTATTTCTTGAAATGATGAATAGCAGAACTTTATTTAAATACTTGGATATTTACTAAGACATACAGTAAAAGTTAGGCATTATGTATTTACAGAATATGAATTTCAAAGCTACATAATCACAGTACCATCTCTTACTGCCACTATGAAAATTTTGGGTGAAAGTATCAAAGAATACATGAATTTGAAAGTTAGTAATAGTTTTTTATTTATTTCATTACTTAGGAAACACTGTTGTCAAAAATTTTAAGTTCTTATTTAAGGCAAGAGCAGCTAGTGTTTTACACTTGTGTTAGCAATAATTGTTTGAAAGATATGAATAGAGTATGGGTCATGAAATTGGCATATGAATCTAAGTGTTTCTTCAATTTACTAATGTATCACCCATTCTAACTAATAAAGCATTGACAGAATTACAATGAGGTGTGTGACTGAAAGTTCAACATCTTCCTGTACAAAATATATTATATATATTAAGTAAAATTGTGACATTTTCAACACTTTGATAAAAGACTGAACCTTCATGAAAACTTGTAAAATTAAAATAGAAACTAAAATGCTTAGATTATATATATGAATATATATATATATTCAGATATATTATATCAGGTATACTTTTACTGTGCTTTAATTTTAATTTGTCTAATGTTATCCAAACAGCAAAATAGAAAACCAAATGATGAAATTGATGGTATAACTTTATCATTTTGACCCAACCTAGAATCTCCTTGAGAAGAGAATGACAGATTTATTTTATTGTCTTGTAGACATGTCTGTGGTAAATTGCCTTGATTGTTAATTGATGTGAGAAGATTAGGCCCACTGTGGGCAGCACCATTCCCTGCGCATCAGTCCTGAACTGTATAAGAGTGGAGAAAAATTAGTTCAAGCAATCAAGCAGCATACATGAATACAATGCTCTCTGCTTTTGACTGGATATAATGTGATCAGATCTTTCAAGCTACACAGCTGTCATTTCCTAAAAGTGATGAACCATAACATGAAACTGTGAGAAAAACAAAAAGAAAAAAACATCCTTCTCACCCAAGTCGCTCTTTATTGAAGTATTTTATTACAGCAATAGAAACAAAACCAGAGCAATGTTTTAGGTTTAGATTTTAGTCAAAAATTAAGATATGATAGTGTTGCAAGTGCCACATTGGTCTGCCAATTTTCAGGGACCAGCCTTGATGAAATTTGCACATTTTAGGGTAGAGCATGAGTGTAACTGGAAGCTGAACAACTTTTAATATCAGGGCCATGGGCTTGAGCCGCATGTTGGGCACCATATGTAACTAGAGACTGCGTGTTCATTTCCCGGCCACCCAGACCTGAATAATAACACAGAAACTATATTAATTACAAATCGATTTGGCCTGTTTGCTCAGGCTTCTTATTGGCTATCTCTCACATCTTAAAATTAACCCATTTCTACAAATCTGTGTTTCACCATGAGTCTGGGGTCTGCTGATAAAATCTGGCATTGTCTCCTTCGGCAGCTACATGGTGTCTCCTTGACTCCACCTACTCTATGTCTCTCTGTTTGGATTGTGCCTGGCTGTACTCTGCTAAGCCACTGGCTGAAACAGCTTTATTTATCAATAAATAAAAGCAAGACATATAATGTAGGACACCCCACATCACATGAGGATTAGATTATTAAGGAAAAGGAAGAGAGATATGAGAGAAATAGAAGTTAGAAACACAGAAGAGCATCGGGGGGAAATTCAGTGAATACTGAATTGCCTGCATTTAAATAGACTTGAATTCTTTGACCTTTCATCCAGGTGGAAGGGATCCACCATTATTCTCAAAATACTAATTAATCATACCCTAAATCAGGATCTCTTGTTTGTAGCCACAGCTGGTGTCAGCAACTTTGAAAGAGCAAATATTGGCTCAAGGTGGAACAAACTCACAACTGTGGGCCCTGACATAATAAATAAAGTAAATGGACTATATTGCTCTGAATGTCCACCCCCAGCCAGGCAAATCCTTTCACACAATGTTGGAAGCCAATGACTATGTTGTGCAAAATAACATAGGGAAAATAGCATTATGCAACTCCCATTACAGGATCCTATACAGCTGCTGGGGATAGGTTCACCTAGGAGGGGAGGAGGAAGCACAGGCTTTCAGGACAAAGGAATGCTTCAGTGGGTCTTTGAGACAAATGTCAACACTTGCCTGTTTTTTTAAGAATCATCTTATTTTCTTTTTCTTTCTTTCTTTTTTGTTTTACTTTTTAAAAAGAAAATAAACTATCTTTTTTTCATTTTACATACCAATCCCAGTTCCCACTACCTCCCTATCTCTCATTCCCTCAACCTTCCTTCCCACCCCACCTGCCATCCATTCCTCCAAGAGAGTAAGGCACATTGCTTTGGGGAAGGTTCAAGGCCCTCCCTACTATGTCTAGACAGAGCAAGGTATCTATCCAAAGAGAATGAGTTCCCAAAATGACAGTACAACCAGTAGGGAAAAATGCTGGTGCTACTACTACTGGCCCCACAATCTTCCCTAGCCATACAACTGTAACCCACATTCAGAGGGTCTAGCTTCAGCAACCATTCTGGGTAGTTAAGGAACTTCCCTAGACGATGCTGAGTATTTTAAGGAACAACTTTTTCAATCTTGAGGTGGAAGGGAAAAACAAAACATAAGTACTTTTATAAGTTTGTATTCTGTCTTTTAAATAATGGAAAGAATGTAGAGCTGGGGACTTATGGGTATGCTTATAATTTTAGCTGAAATGCTACAGATTGTTATAAAAATGTGATATTTTAGTGAATATTATGAGCATTCAGTGTTCTGATGAATAAACATGATAGGGCTTAGAAACTTAAAACAATAATTTTTGAAGTTATAGAAGGCTTTCTTACTTTATTTTTCCTTTTCTGTCTTTGCTTATTGAGACAGTGTCTCTTTATGCAGCTCTGACTGTCTTGGGACTCAGAATTTAAAACAGCCTGATTTCTAACTCATAGAGATCTACCTGCCCCTGCCTCCTGAGTGCTGGGATGAAAGGCAGGAACTACCAGTCATGGTTAAAGAAATACCTAAGGTCTCTTAGTACCCTCCTAACATCACATGGAAATTTTTAAAAATAAATTTATCCCAGGTTTTCAACACAGATTTCAAAGAAAACCAAAAACAAGTATCACAACTTAACATAATAATACATTGCATTTAAAAGCTGTTGTTTTACTCACATGTATGGATGTATCAAAGAATTGACTTCTTCTAAGCTTGGAAAAAAAAAACAGGTAACAAGTGTATGCTTAGATGCAGTAAAACTTTTCTAATTTGTATGCAAATACTTAAAATATAAAATTAATGAATTGATGATGCATATATGACTCTAAGCAGTGCTTCTAGACCAGTTTTCATTCACTGTGTAAAATTCCTCTCATAGTCAACTTATAAATTAATATTCATAAAAATATTTAGTTGCAGTTATAATGTTGTAACTAGCTGCTCTAAACCAGGTGAATTCAGCAAGCATCAGTTTTTGGTTCTAATTTTTAAATGCATTCATTCATTTGCTGTGTGTGTGTGTCTACATGTGTGTGTCTGCGTGTGTGTTTGTGTGCTGTCTCTGTCACAGCATGGGTATAAAAATCAGAGGAAAATTTGGGGGCATTGGTCTGTCCTTCTACCATATGAGTCCCAGTAACTGAGCACAGATTGCTGGGCTTAGTGGCAAGTGCTTTAAATACTGAGCCATCTGGCCCATTCCATTTTATGTTCATAGAGCACAGTGGTCCCTGAGGCATCTGTGGCTTTGAGACTCTTTGCTCCCAGATTTCACATGACAGGTTGTGAGCAAGTCTTCTTCACACTTGTCCTATTCTGTGGTTTGTTCAGTGGATCATTATCATATGGAGTTCTCAAGATGAATGCCCGGAAAGGAAGAGGGATAGCAGAACTCTTAAAGCATGCAATGTGTAATGCTTCCTGGAAGAAAATGTAAAAACATATCTTCACCCCAGAGAGAGCACTAATGACAAAAAAAAAAGACAAAAAAAGATGTAATTTCAACCAAGTATACTTAAGTATACTTTAAGGAATAACTTTACGTTGTTCAAGTACTTTAAGGAACATGAATCATGATGAATCGATGAATTAACTGTAGTTAATAACAGGAACACAAATGTTTCAGGCCACTAACTGCATCACTGGATAGATCACCTTATGCCAGGTGGTGACACACAAAAGCTCTGTCTTGGAAATACCCTGTAGCTCACACCATGGATGAGTCTCCTCTCTCCCTGCAATCACTGATACCTTACATAACCTCAATTTGTGACTTCATGAGTCTTTCAGGGTTGGTGGCTTCAGGAGTCTTGTTAGCCTCCTTTCTCTCTCTAGAGGCTTATTTCAGAGCATAGTAATTAACAGCATGCTCTCAGCTGGTGCTATGTCAGGTGTAGAATTTTTAAGAGCTATGAACCCCAGGTTAATTGGAGTATTTAATTAATTGTTTATGTATTTTTCTGTTCCTTACAAATGGCTATTAGTTATTGTGCTGAACCATATGCTGCCATTGTTTTAACTGATCAAAATAAAAAGAAAGTATTTCACCAACTTTACAAAGAATTTCTGAAATCTTAGTAATAAAATATCTGGCCATATGAATTTTAAAACAAAGTAAAGTTGAATATTCATTTTTAATATTTTTAAACAATGTCAGTGATATATTTGTATTGTGATTTCTTATATCTTGTAAGGTTATTCAAATTTGATAATGATAAATTGGAGCTAAGAGAATTAAGTATATTACTCAAAATTGGAAAGTAGTTCATCAAGAGTGCCAAGCATCCCAGTTGGGTGTAATGTAGTAGAATTAGTGTTTCTGCACTCTTTCTAACATGCTTTAGTGTGATTTTGTCTAATGTAGTCTTAATTAAAGAACAGTCTTATAAAACCTTTCTATGTCTATTTGAAAAATTAGAAAACAGCACCTTACAAACTGATGTAATAGGTCTTTACATCTTTAGTATTTCATTATTGCATGTTCTGTGTTTATTGTTTCCTGTCTGTCTGATTGATAATCCTCCCGAGAGCAACATTTTCTGAACAGTTACTTCTACTGTGTCAAACTGGGATGAAGATGAGTGGATGGCACCAACAAATCCTGGCTGAGACGCCCAATGAACTCCTGACATTAGTACCAAAGACCTACTGAGTCACAACTGATTGACTTAACTGACTAACTCAACTGTCAGGCATATACACTTTTCACAGACACAGATTAAGATTAAGTAATACTCATGTGTATTTGGAAGCATTAAAAACCAAATACCTAAATAACCAAAGTCAACTTGAACCAGAAGAACAAAGCTGCAAAAATTCCGATGTATTCATATATTTGAAGGCAACCTACAGACCCTAGAAGCAGAAACAAAACAAAGAATAGCATAACAGCAGCAAAAGTCTGACCATAATAATGGAAAATAAAAACAGGAACTAATGAAGCGAGTGGAACTGTGATTCCACAATAAACCTACACAGCTACAACCCACTGAGTCATCAAAGGCCAGGTGTGCATTCCCAAAAGGACAATCACTGTAATCTACAATGCTGAGGAATTGGATCTCCACAAGAAGGACGCTGAGAGGTAACTCTCATTCTTTATCCTGTACACAAATCCACAAAAAAGGGACCAAAGGCTCAGTGTAAACTTGATACTATGATAAAAAAAAAAAATTCTAGTGGAAATGCATTAGTCACTCTTGGCTTGGCAGTGATCTTTTTTTTAAATGTTTTTACAGGTAGGTCCTTTTTATTGCAGTATTATTTTTATCTAAACAAACAATAAAGAAGTATATTGAGTAACAAGTAATTCTTTGCCTTTGCAATTATTTCTCTCACACTCAGAATCTTTGGATTTCTTTTATGTTTTTGTAGTGTGGAGTCCTCTAACTGTGACCCATGTAAATATTGTACTATCCATTGTCAGCTTTTTTAAAATTTTCATTGAGCTCTACATTTTTATCTTCTCCCCTTTCTTCCTCTCCCCTCCCCTTCAACCCTGTTCCAAGGTCCCCATACTCCCAATTTACTAAGGAAATCTTGTCTTTTTCTACTTCCCATGTAGATTATATCTATGTATGTCTCTCTTAGGGTCCTCATTGCTGTTTGGTTTCTCTGGGATTGTGATTTGTGGGCTGGTTTTCTTGGCTTTATGTTTATAAACCATGTATGAGTGAGTACATGTGATAATTGTCTTTCTGTGTCTGGGTTACCTCACTCAAAATGATGTTTTCTAGCTCCATTCATTTTTTTTTATTTAGCTTTTTTATTGATTCTTTGGGAGTTTCACATCATGTATCTCAATTCTGCTTACTTCTGCTCACTTCCTGATCCCTGTACATCCTCCCCTTATGCCTGAAGAGCCTCCCCGAAAAAGAAACTTTAAAAAACAAAACAAAGCAAGCAAACAAACAAACAAAATGAAGAGCAAAACAGCTAAAATGAAAAGAGAGGGAAAAAAACCCTCTTCATTTCTCCTTTCTGACTTTCCAGCAACACTTCATTCATCTTGGTGGCATTGAAGGGGGAGTTCTCAGTGTGTTAGATACTACACCCTTTTTCTTACCAGCTTTGCTAACAAATGTTCGTGCAATGAGTCACTAGTCTGGTTCAAGGCCTTCCGTATCATTCGATACCATCATCATTCGATCCTCACCTGAACTCCTCTGGGATATCCTATAGCTGTACCAAGTCATGGAGATACTGTGAGAATTCTTCCACAAGACCAGTCCCTTTATAAGTTTCAGTAGGTCATAGATGGTGTAGATGTTAGGATGAGCCACAACACAGTTGTGGGTCTCAGTGGCAGATGAGTTGATCTGTCTGGACTATTGGGGCCACCTGCAGTAGGCAAAGAGGTGGATTTAGCTCACCTATGCCTATGTCCTCAGGGTATATTCACTCTCTCCTGTGACTATAAATCCAGAGTGCAGGGGCTAGCTCTCCTCGGTCTAGGGCAGCTCTCTTGCCTCAGTGTCTAGCCAGAGGCAAGACCAGCCTTCCCTGGGCCAGAAAAGGTAGAGCTGGCTCAGCATTGTCCTCTGATTTCATCTCTCCTGGTTATTATTACCTCCTGAGGTTACATTGGCCATAGATGTCAGCACAGATCCCAGTGGCAGCTGGACCAGAAAACCAGACCTGGACTTTGCAGTAGGTTTTGATCTGGGTAGAAGCGCTGGCCACTCAGGTAGAGAATGGTTGTGGTGGCAACATGGCCCTTGAACACCACCAAAGTATCATACAGCCCCAGCTGTCTGGGTCCATGGTCCTACTGTGGTTGGGCTGCGCTAAAATCTGAGTCCTGTATTGCCACAAAGGTCACAAAGAAGCCCAGTGTTTAACAGCAATGGAATTTTTAATGTGACTCTTAATATCACGCAATAAACGCAAACCAAAAGTGTGTGTGTAATTCAGGGGCAAGGTGAGGGAGTGACTCACATCAATGTAAAAAGCCTCTGCTCACAAGAAATATAAACAAAAGGTGAAGCAAAAAATTCACCAAACTGTAGAAAACTTGCCCCAAAATGGTGCAATTAAATTAAGAAAATGACCTGATTGGAACTGCTACTTTTGTTTAAAATTATTTTATTGTGTGTTTGTAGCTGTTTTGCCTGCACATATATCTGCCCACCAACTGAATGGTTGGCGGCCTTGTAATGGATTTGCAGAAGAAGGTACAGACAGAATTACAGATGCCTGGAAGCTACATACTATAGTGCTGCAAATTGAACCTGAGACCTCTAAAATTTTGGCTAATGATCTTAACCTCAGAGTCATGTCTGCAGTATGTCTTCTTCTTCTTCTTCTTCTTCTTCTTCTTCTTCTTCTTCTTCTTCTTC
>LOEQ01006471.1:9301-35415 GCA_001685075.1 Bramus lutescens | reverse complement strand
CGCCAGATGAAGGTTTCCTTCAGTCCCAGTCCAGCTGGCCTTGGTGAGCTCCCTCTAATGTTCTTTGAAAGCAAAAATACATGTAAATGTGTGTTTGTATGTGTGTGTGTGTGTGTGTACATCAGAGGACAAATATGGGTGGCAGGAGCAGTCTTTGCCCTCCCCTTTGTTTAAGGCTAATATCTCTTGCTGTTCGCTGCTGCGACCATCAGGGCTTAGGCTTCTGAAGAGTCTTCTGCTTTCCTGTCTTACTTTCCCTCTTGTCAAAAGCACTCTGGGGTTTCAGATGAGCCCTTCTACAGTTGGCGTTTACATTGCTTCTGGCCGTGTGAACTTAGGTCCTATTTGTAGAGAGACAAGCACTTCAGCTACTGACTCATCTTCCCAGTGCTAACGCTAAAAATGATATAGTGTTTTTATTGTTCAAAAGCTTATCACCAGGAAAGAGTGTTAACATAATTAGACTGTATAATATGATCTAGTAATGCTACTTATCAGTTTTTTTCTTTCTTTTTTTCCTTTTCCCCCCTTTTTTATTGATTTTTATTGATTGGGTTAAACATTTTTCTCTGTTCGTCTCCCTGCCTCTCCTCTCCCCTTCAATCCTCTCCAAGGTCCCCATGCTCATGTCTTAACTGTCACCATTGACAGTGAGATCAAGTTAAAATGTCAGAACATTTAGGCTACTCTGGTAAAATTTTTTGATATGTTCTTTGCAAGCTATAATCTATATAATAGAAGTGCTTTTCTTATAGATAATTACTATGGAAAGAAAGTGAGAAAATATATACCTCAAGAAATCATTACTACTTAATGAGAACCCGATTTTGCGCAACTCCCTGTATTTGTGTGAGAGAAGCCATCAACAAAGATGCAGAAAGACCAGATGTTTCTGCAAGTCAAATTGTTATTCTATTTTTGGAAGGAAGTATTAAATTTATCCCACCAAAATAAAATTCGCTGTAAAACCAAGAATTGAGAAATATTAAAATACAAAGATCAAACCCACAGAACAAAAGCTATTTTGTTTAAAGAATGGAAACTTATACCTAAGCCAACTTTCTATGAGATAACAAAATTAGAAGTGTGAGTCCAAATACATCTGGAAGCTGAGATGCTAGTAAGAAACAATTCTTTGTGTCAAATATTTTTCAAAGGATCAACAAATTCTATAACATCTTCAAGTTAAAAATGAAATAAAAAAACCACCAAACACAAATTCTTGCAATAATTTTGGTCAATTAATAACAGGAAAAGACACAAAGCCTCTATTCCAAGAGCATCAGGAGATGAAAGAGCAGGGCTGCCTCAGCCTTGTAGCAAAAGAAACAAAATATCAGAGTTGAACAAGGATGCTCAATGACAAACAGTCTTGATAGTAAATCTAAAATACTCCTTAAATATTTATGGCTATCCCACCCTCATCATTCAGGACTTTCATGTCAACATTCCCAGACTGATGAAAGGTTTACCTTCACATTTTAACTATGTCAAAACTCTTATTTTAAATCTTCTTTGTTTCTTAGAACAATAGTTCTTGTAAATAATACATATGTGCTGTTATTATGGAAAGACTGTTTTGTCTTCTTCACTGTAGGAATTCAAAGGACCTGGAAAATTGTCTGGCATACATGAATCAGTTAGCAATATTTAATGAATGTATAAGTAAAAAGCACACCATGTGTGTTCCTGGTGCCAACAGAATCTAGTAGAGTTTACCAGAACTCTGTTGCCACAGTTACAGGTGGCTTTGAGGCCACTGTGTGGGTGGTGGAAACCAAGTTCAGATTGTCTGCAAGAGAAACTAGTAATCTTAACCACTGAGCCATCTTTCTGGCCCTGCTTTCATGATTTATTTTAACCCACAATTCTTTTATTTTCTCTGTCTCTGAATTGAGCCTTTCTTTCATTGTAGCATCATATTTAGCCATTGTGTAATGAATTTTGTATAAATAACAATATGAATATATAAATGAATGCTTGCTGGCTTCCTTATTTTTGCTATATTTAAGAGTTTAATACTATAAAGGGCGAGACATTAGAAAAATCATTGAAACCAGTCTCTGTCACAAAATGTTTAACACACTCTATACTTGTGTTTACTGATCAAGATTGTTTTCTTCATACACATTTTGATTCCTTATAATTATTTCCCATGTGTGATTAAAGCTTTGTCTGAAGAGCATGCAAAAATTATTTTTGTGAGTGCTATTTTCTGCTCCTATTTAAAGTTATAATTAATGTTAAGTTTTTTCTAAGAAACTGTATGTCATAGTGTATTATGGTATTATGGTTTTACATGCTATCACCAGTTATGTTTTTGCTTAATTTTAAATCTCACAAAACAGAAGATTCATAAGGTTCTTTCTCAACAATAAACACTTTTTTTCAACTCTATTTTTATGATTTTCCTACCAAACTGAGTTTCCATGATTTCTCCTAAGTATATGAATCTATAATAGATATTGTTTCTTTATGTCACTGTAAATATCTGTGCTGCATCTGTCTTGTGTGTGTATATATATGTGTGTGTGTGTGTGTGTGTGTGTGTGTGTGAATATGCATTAACATATACATGCTCACACACTGAAGAGAGAGGAGATTTAAAGGGAAATGTATGATATGGGTCAAATGCTAATTTAAAATAGAACCCCTAATGAGCACCTAGTTAATTCTCTAGTATTTTGTTCAAGTCATGTATACCCAAAATGACAGGATTTATAATGATTTATGTTTTTAAGAAACATTTTTGTTTTTTTAAAAAGCTATTCTATCAAAGTAACATCGTCTTTAATTCATTCATGTGCATTTATAATTCTATGTGTGAAACCAGCAAATTTGTCACAACTACATTAAAAAAATTAAGACTATTTTGTATCTTTCTCTCCTTCCATCTCTCCCTATGTACTTGTCATTTCTCCTCTCTCTTTTCTCTCTCCAACATTTACAGTCCATATATATATAAAATATAGAAAATACACACATGTATGATATATGTCATATATGTGCATGTGTGTAAATAAATGTAAGCATGTCAGGAAAAAGGAATATATATGATGGATCTGTGCTACCCTGTCATCCATGTATATCTCACAGCTGTCAACTTCAGTAGCAACAGTGCATGTAAGAGCTGAAATGGACCAATAGGAGATCAAATTTTAAGAACTGAAATACATACTTTATTAACATTGTTTTCGGTTTTAAAGTGTTTTCCCCAAAATATTCTTTACATTTATTAAGTACGATGGTTTTCTGGAGCAATTGTCATGTGTTTCAAAACAGTATCACAATGTAGTGCTATTTTGATTGTGTTTTAACAAATAAAGTTGGCCTGAAGATCATAGAGCAGAGATTAGACACTAGAGGCCAGGCAGTAGTGGCACATACCTTTACTCCCTGGATTTGGGAGACAGAGGTAGACAGATTTCTATTAGTTCAAGGCTACCCTGGGCTATGTGATCCAGTCTATAATAGAAACAGAGCTCACAGAAATATGATTCCAGCACTTGGGATCCCACGCCATTAACCCCAGCACTAAGGAGGTGGAGACAGGAGTGATATGGCTGTGTTGAGAGAAGAATAAAAGGTGGGAGGAGACAGGAGCTCAGTGCAGTCTGAGGCAGCAGTCTGAAGCAGTCTAAGTGATGCAGTCTGACCACGCAGTTTGCAGATTTTTAGAGACAGGATCTTCCCTTTGGACTGAGGATTGGTAGAGGTAAAAGGTCTCTCTACACAGCTTCTCTGTCTCTCAGCTTTCACCCCATACTATCTGACTCCAGGTTTATATTATTAAGAATACCTAGAATCCGTGATACATTGCAAAATGGAATTTATCTGATGTTTCTCTCATGATAAGATATTTAATAATATATACACTACACATTTGGCTATAGCTTTATAAACGGTGATTTCTGAATGAATGGGCTCAATTTTAGGCCTTTTGGATATTCTTCCCTTGCTCCCATATCCTTTTCAATCAGAGAGTAAGTGAATATAAATACTTATTCCTTACATTGCCACATTACAGGATAACACAGAATCACCATGTATATATTTTCATCTTTGATTAAAAACCATCATTTTCCTCATCTTTAGATACTTAGGTACAGCATGATATGAAATTAGAATTCAAAGTTCAATTGTGAGCAATGAAGCTTTATGTTAAAATGTTCTTATTTGAGTCTTTTCAGCTTTCTGGAAAGCACATATTTATGTGGACTAATTAATGAATTCACAATAGTTATTATGTGTAGTAATTAATGAATACACATGTATCAAGAGATTCATATCTTTTTGCAATTCTAAAAGACATTTAAAATATTAATTTACATGATTATAAATTATTCAAATTCTTTAAGTTTTCAAAATTAAAACCATCTATTAATCTATTTATGAGTGGTATGGGAAGTAAGGTCATATCTGACCTCCAGCTCTTGACCCTATTACCGGGTAGCAAATTATTCTGAGATTCCATCATGTAAGGAAGCTCTTTAGCCTTTATGAAGTTGTGGAAAAGGATCAAATTAACTGGCCTCCACTCTCTCCGAACAAATACATGCAGAAGGTGTCAGAGCACTTGAGGTTCCTAAAACCGGCAGGCGCTCTTTAATCTAATCTGATGAGCTACCTATAAGTTTTGTAGTGTACTCCAGGGTCCCAGCTTCTAAGGATGAGCCATGCTGGGGAAGGCTTCGGTGCTGCAGCTGCCTTTGAGTAAACCATGTCCCTGTAATTGATTCTTCACACACAATCCTTTAAGTAACCCCAGTAAAACTTACTGGTTCTCCAAGCAATATTTTGGTGATTTATATCCTTTTGTCTTTCATTGGTTCCCTATGTGAGGCGGAAATACATCTGTGCCGCTTTCCTGATGAATACTGTCATAGAAGACTTGTAACTATCAATCAGTGTTTGGATTTCAGTGCCAATGTACAGTTATATTCTTGTGTACTTAAAATCAAAGGATCAAAATATATAATCACACTACTGAACACCCTACACTTTTTCATGCATTTGTTGTATGATTTTCTAAACTTATTGATGAATTTTCTCCTAACCCTTTCGGTCTTCCCTTAGTTGGAGTATAAAAGCTTTGGGAAATAGAGTTCATATAGAGGAGAAAATTCTAGGATATTCAAATAATCAACAAATTGTAGTGATTATCTTTCAGGATAACAGATTTTAGCTAACATTACTTCTTGCTAATGTAAAAGTTTAACTGGAAAAAACTATTTCATTCATAGCTTCATAATGCCACAAAAAATGGCATTACTGAAGGCACTGCACAAGGGTATATCCTAGTGAACAGTTCAGTAAGCACTAGTTTAAGAGGAATAATAAATATAAACACAAGTCAATTTAGAGAGCTCATATATTTTTGAAATGTATTTAAGTTGATTTATAATATTGTCTTTTATTTTCTAAGAAGAATTACACTCATAGAAATATGGCTGCACAGAATTTATAATTTGCTTAGGTTTAATGCAAAATTAAGTCCTACAGAGTAGGTTAAATGCTTTGATGATGAAGACTCATTTGAGACTTTTTAAATTTAATATATTTATTAGTTTATATTTTAAATATACAAAGTATTTGTATGAATGCATTATTTAATGAATGTATATTTTTGCCCAGAGAGGTTATAGGAATGTGTCAGAGTCCCTAGAAGGGGAATTGCAAATATTTCATGTGTGCTTGGAACCAAATCCTGGTTGTTTTCTTAACCACTGAGCAATGTCTCTAGCGCATAAAAGCTTTTCTTTAAGAATACATACCAATTCTCGTACAACTTACATTTTAAAAAATTGTTTTATTTGTGGGTTCCTATATATCTTGTTTCTTTTATTATACGATTTAATATTTCTAATGTCATGGCATTAGCTATTATGACTGTCTACCTTAATAATGAGTACTTAAAAACTCCAAAGGAAGCATTTTTTTCTTAGATCATGCAACCAATTCAGATTTGATACTCATGTGTTTGTATGTAAACATTATGCCTCATGCACCAAACTGTGTCCTACACACATATAGGCAGCAGTGTCACATGAAGTTCATAATGGCTTGTAATTTTCTAGGAAGACTGTAACTCACAGTTGGCTTCCATCCATAACAGCTAATGCTCCTAGTGTTATGTTAGTGTATTCCTCTCATGAGTCTTGTGTGTGAATTAAATTGCAGACATCTGGAAGATCTAACATTATTTGCTTCAAGGGATCACAAAGATACTTTACTTTGGTTTGATTCTGAAAAATAAGTATGCATTGATGATATTTCATATATTCTAACTCTTAAAAAATTGAGTAACTGAATATTTCTATATGTCTACTTTTGCTAGAAAAAGATAAATGATCACAGTAGTTGTTATCAGTAGATTAAACAACTGTCACAATGTACTATACTGCAAAAGCTATATAAACAAAAGTCATAGGAATTCTACACTCTACAGTGATTTTTGGATGCCTTTACATACTGAAGGAATTACTACAGCCTGAGAAGACAGCTATTTGCTACGAAAGCATGAGGACATGTGTCCCATCCCTGCTTCCATGAGGACATGGGTCCTATCCTTGCTTCTGTGCTCAAACGTAGGCCTGGTGGGATGGATGCACTTGTAACTCTTTATCCAGGAGGCAGGGATGGCAGGATGAATTCTTCTTGGGCCTCACTTACAAGCCACACTAGTTGAGTCAGTGAGCTCAAAATCAGATCAATCCTGTCTCAAGAAGTAAGGTAGGGAATGGAGTGAGCGCTCACTAGTCAAAGCATGGGTTGCTCTTGTAGATTTGGTTTCATTCTCTGCACCCAAATGGTGACTCACAACTGTCTGTAACTCTTTTTCCTGGGTATTTGAAGCCTTTTTTTTTCTCCAGGCTCATGCATGCATATGTAGCATATATATACAGACACATACACATGCATAAAAAATACATTAAAAACAAAGTAATGCGGTTTGTGCCTGAGAAACAACATCAGAAATTATCTTCTGATCTTCTGTCCTCCACATGCATCCATAAACACATGTGCATGAACCTGGATACACATGTGCATATGCCTATATAAACATAACACACACACAGTCTACAGTGGACAAAAGTGAAAAAATACAATACCCTGTGATGTTTATATATCAACAAAATACACAAAAATGGAAGTTCTGAAGTTGTTGTTGTTATTTGCTCAGTTTCCATAAAGATGATAGGATCAATATGTAGGTGTTATCTCATACTGCCAACAGAGAGCTGATGTGATGCAATCGTGTCTCTGTTGTTGGTTTCCATTGAATTTCTGTCCATGAGTTTCGTGAACTGGGAAGCTATTTGATCACTACCAGTAGTTTTGTTTTGGCAAGTTGTATTGGCTTATTCTTCTCCATCAACTTGTTGCTCTTACTAAGAATCACTGCCATGTTGAGAAGGCTTTGGGAATCATGAAGACCTTTTCTAGGGAACACAGTGCATGGTCAAGCAAGTGGTTCCATCAGGGCACAGCTGTAGTTGTATCCTGCCTGTCTGCTTCAGGGAAAGAATAGCCTTTGTCTCTGGCATTTACTCGCTCATTTATTCATTACCTCATTCAAATTTCTTCAGTTCCTACTGGAGACACTAGAAAATAATCTAAAACACTCATATTTTAAAGGACATCTAGAACTTGGCTAGAATCCTGGCTCCACTAGTAACTAGCTGCCTCACTGCATAAAATCTACAGGCAGGCTATTTAAAAAAGTCTTATTTTGTACAAACCAGAACAACTGTACTTGCCTAGTTGATTTTTCAACATTAAACAAAAGTGAAAAACACACAAAAAGAGATGGATATAGTATCAATTCAGTATGTATATCAAATACAAATGCATCATCATTTCTACATTTTTAGACCTGGGACAGCAGGATGACTCAGTGTGTAAATATTTGTTGCACAAGCTTAATATAAGTCTCTGATGCATGGAATCTGTACAGAAGCTAGGGATCAAATAAACTATATTTTTATAACATCTTTGATATTTTCCTTAAAATGGATTTTTAGAATTGTGGATCAAATTTCATACATCATTTTCACTCTTTAGGTATACATTGTTTGTAAAGTATATTGATGGAAACAGTCTTCTAATTTTAATACTGATGACAATTCTTTTGTTTATTGCAGGGATTTTTCTGTATACAACATTCTGCCTCCATGTATGCCCGCATGCCAGAGGAGAGCGCCAGATCTCATTACAGATGGTTATGAGCCACCATGTGGTTGCTGCGAATTGAACTCAGGACCTCTGGAAGAGCCACCTGTGCTCTTAACCACTGAACCATCTCTTCAGCCTCCTCAGGGATTTTTCTGTTAGAGGATTCTGTTTTCTTCAGTCAAGTCTCATGTAGTTTGAGGAAGAACTCAATTCTACTATATTCTCTAAGCAGAGCCCATAAACACTCTATATACCTGCCTTTGGTGACCCATGTCTATGCTTTTCAAGCAGTAATCACAGAGCTCTTGCAGGATCTTTAAGAACATTTGACAGTCTTCCTGACTCATGAGAATTAGTTCTGTCCAACTGCAAAGCTCTGTCTGTGAATTGAGGGAGGAACTTAAAGAACACTGCTTTAAACAAATAATGAAAACAAAAAAAGCAAAATAACAACAACAGCAGCAACCAAAACAATCAAACAAAAGCAGGCCAATAATATTCAGGTGAACTCTCTGAGAAGCTTCTGTAAAGAAAAGGGCATGATCAACAAGACAATATGGCAGCATACAAAATGGAAAAAAGATCTTCACCAACCTTATATCGGATCCATTTCTGGTGGCTGATCTCCAAAATATACAAAGAACTCAAGAAATTATTCTTCAAAAGAACAAATAATCCAATAAAAAATGGGGTACAGGCATAAACACAGAACTCTCAAGAGATGAATCTAAAATAAAGACACTCAAGGAAATGTTCAACACCCTTAACCATTAGAGAAATGAAAATTGAAACGACTCTGAGATTCCATATTATACCTGGAAGAACGGCCAAGATCTGAAACACTGATGCCAACTTTTGTTGTAGAGGATGTAAGATAAAGAGAACTCTCCTCCATTTATGATGGCAGTGCAACTTGGTATAGCCACTTTGGAAATCAATATGGTGATTTCTCAGAAAATTAGGAAACAACCTACCTCAAGACCCAACAATACCACTTTTGAGTATATGCCCAAAGGATTCTAATTCATACCATGTGAACATGTGCTGCTATTTTCATAACAGCATTATTTGTCATAACCAGAACCTATAAACAACCTAACTGCCCCTTGACTGGAGAATGGATAAAGAAGATATGGTACATTTACACAATAGAGTACTACACAGTGGAAAAAACTAATGACATCTTGAAATTTGCATGCCAATGGATGGATCTAGAAAACATCATATTGAGTAATGTATTCCAGACCCAGAAAAACAAATATAGTATATACTCACTCAGAAGTGACGTTTTGATATAAAGCAAAGAGAAACTGCTCTAAAATTCAAAATCCCAGAGAACCTAAATAACAATGAGGATCCTAACAGAGACGTACATGGATCTAATATACAAGGGAAGTAGAAAAAGACAAGATCTCCTGAGTAAACTGGGATCATGGGAATCACAAGAGAGGGTAGAAGGGGAGGGGATGAGAAGAAGGGGAGGGTTGAAAATATACAACTCAGTAAACAATAAAACAAACAAACAATTAAATAAATACAAAAAATGAAAATATATTCATCTCTTTTTTAACACACTATGACATGAGTTTGAACAGTGTCATCAAATGAATCCAGGTATCTATATTTGTTGAGAAAGGGAGAGAAGGAAAGAAAGGTTGAGGGGAATAAGGAAGAGGAGGGAAAGAAGGAGGTGTTGCCATCAAAGGAAGTTGAAATGTCACTCCTATTCATGGATATCAATTATTTGTGGCATGCCAGAGATCTCTGGTGAAGTGGAGTTTTCAGTATTATAATCAGAAGAGTCTCAGAAGCATGCTAAAGTGGCATTACAAAATGTTCTAAAGCTGTATTGTAGGGATGCTGCAAACTGTGATATATTGGTAAAATCAATGCATTGCAGTCACATTTACTGAATTTATAGTATATACATTGGAACTGTACTATGATAACAAACAGGAATAAAATATCGATATGACTCATAGTCTGTTTATTATTAAGAAAGCAAAAAAAAACCTAGATAAAGGGATCTCATACATATGGAATTATTCCAATTTACTAAAAAATAATACATTATAAACAAAAATTATCTTCCTCTTTAGAATAATTCTTGTTAGAATTTTGAAAGTTAATAAAAATTTCAAAATATTTATATTTCTCAACAAACTATACAAGGATTTTCCTTGAAAATTTCTATGAAATAGAAATGTAACATTTAAAGACTATTTTTTTCAGGCATTTATCTTGTTTGCTTTTGTTACATTGTCAGGCTTTTTTCTGCCTGTCACCAGATCTTGGATCTTGTCACTGCATCTGTCAGCATTTGCTGATTTCAAATAGGATCAAAGCAGTCTTGTTTCCTGCCCAAGGTCACACAACTTGTATAACTGGAATTCCTAGCACAAAATGACTTAGAGGCTCCAATCATAATAGGACAGCATATCTTTAAAATTATTTCTTTTCTAATTTAAGATTATAATATATCACATTCTCACTCCCTCACTCTAGAACTTCTTACATGACCCTCCTCTCTCTCTTTTAAATCCATGCCCTCTCTCTTTACAAATTGCTTTTACACACATAAATGCTGTTGCCGTTCATCCTGAAAAGAAACTTGTTGGTATAGCCTTATAGAAGAAAGATCGTATTTAAGTTTTCACTTACTGGTACTAATTCCCTAACATTTAGATTCCTCAGTTTCCCCTTTTCACTTGTAAAGTAAGAACAGAACAGAAGAACCCTGTGTTAAACTTTGCTTCTGCCTGGTGATTTCCAAATTTGACAATCCAAACATCTTGGTTTTGCAAAAATTTACACTGAGTCTTTTTCACCATGGAGTTTTCAAGAGGTCCCCCTTTCACACACACACACACACACACACACACACACACACGCACACACACACACACAATCTCAATCCCTTAGCTTTTGAGTGAGTACAGAAAGTATTTTGGACTATCTCCCTTCTTCCTCACTCCTAGAAAAGGGGATCTATATGTAGTGTACATTAATATATCAATGCCTGTTCTACTGAGACACATATATTTTGAAGTCAAAACAAAATTGAAACTTCTCCTGCAACATGCAATTCTACTATGACCTCCCGGTTGATGCTTCCATTTCTCATTCTTGCAAGCTACCATGTATGTGAATAATTTCTCTTCTTGTGCTTCTCTGAGCTCCAGCAATGCATCTTAGACCTATAGAACTAATTTGAAGTTTCCTTTCTTATTTTCTCAGACAGAAGTTTGTTTGTTTGTTTAATTGAGTACTTCATTCTTATGTTTCCTCTGCTTACTTCTGCTCTGGAAGCAACTAGGTCTCCACATCAATATCACAACTGACTGGACTGAGTGAATATGTGCCCCAAACCAGGGCTTTCAGAACAGCAAAACAATAAAACAAAACCCAAGCCTCTCTTTTCACTCAGGACTGGGAGTCACTGGGTCCAATCCCACCCTGCAACTATAGACACCTTAGAGTCTGTACTGCACAGAAACTTGGGAGTTAGGAAGGAGGTAGTAGTCCCATGTACTCCAACTCAAGCATCTGACCACCAGCCTCTTCCAATAGGAATGGACCTATCCTTGAAGGAGTTTTGGCATCTACTTAATTTCCCAGAGAGGTGTAAAATCTACCTAAAGGAACAAAACGGTCAGAATAAATCAGCTTTCTTACGATGAACTTTCCTGAGTAACAACTTTTGGTTGCTGAGAAGTCACAGCACAGTATTTCAAAGTGACAAAATCCGGGGCAATCACAGAGTACATCCAGCAGTGGCTTCACTATCAAGTAAAGGATTACACAGGGCATAGGTGTACACACCCCTTTTCTTCAGTGTATATGGCAAGTAGCCAAGACCCCTGATCATTAAAATAAGTTATTTTGTACATTACAGTGCACAGAGGAAAGAAACTTTCACAGAGGTGACAAAAGGCGTTGTATAGAAAGTCTCATGGTGAGTGGCAGCCAGGGCCTGTGGCCTTCAGGAGCTTGAACCTTGCTCTTTGGCTGCAGTGTCCTTAAAAGTAGCTGTTTCTTCCTCGTGCTCACTGGCTTTGCCTCCTCTTCCTCCTCCTCGTCTTGGGGAAAGAGGTCTGGGTAATTCTCCGTGCACTCCTGCATGGCCCGAAACTGGTCTAAACAGTCTGATCCCTAGATTTCCTCTTTCCTATAATGGAAGCAGGAAAAGACAGACTTGAACTGAACTGTTCCCCACAGGGGCCGCTCGCCATTCCCCCAAGGCATGGGCAATTCCAGTTAATATCTCCATTGGGCAGTATCAATCTGCACTCCTCGTAGGGATCATTGGGGTCATCAGCCACCAGCTCTGCCCTGCTAGGAGTTACATGGTCTTCTTTGATCACAAATATGATGTGATCCTTCTCTTCCTTCTGGCAGTAGGGCATGGTTGTTCCCAACACTCGCAGCTCTCAGTGGCAGCGGGAGCGGTCATAGTGGATAGATACACCTTCGGGCCATGACCTTCCTTCTCCTCTCTTCAGGCCTGGTGGGCTCTGAGGCCAGCGTGGACCCGCCCCCTCCATGCCTGCCTGCTGCGTGCCTTCCTTGAAGCCTTTGAAGCTTCCTTTCTTCTTGAATTGAGAATAACAATCCCTCCTTCTTTCTTGGATCAATCACTAGGAAGTATGACTACCAACAAAGCTTTCTGCTACATCTTCCTGTTGATTCATGAACAGAAGCTTCCTCTAATGTCCAGCCGGACTCACTCATCCCCTCAGGGTGTGAGGATTTTAAGACATCTAAATTGATTTATTCATGTCTTCTTATGCGCCACTTTAAGTCATGAGTTACAATCCATTTTTTTTGTATACAGTATCTTAAATTATACATTTTAGTAGCCTGTCACACATGGAAAATGGCAGTAGATGAAGAGTGTTTCTCAGTATTGAACTGATTCACTATGCCTTTGTATACTATCATTATCATATCAAAATTAGATTAAAGCAACATACGAATCCTCCTTATTATCTTGCACACTTTAATGTTGCCCTCAGACTCAAACAAACTCAAAGACAAGACCTTCATAAAGCATTAACTTTACAGGAGAGTGGTGGCTCATGCCTTTAATTCCAGCACTTGGGAGAAAGAGGTAGGCAGATTTCTGTGAGTTTGAAGCAGGCAGATTTCTGTGAGTTTGAGGCCAGCTTGGTCTACAAAGCAGATTCAAGATAGCCAGGACAGTTATACATTGAACCCCTGTCTCAAAAACAAATACTAAAGTATCAACTTTGCCTGTTTCTTCTAATTATACATTCCCATAGACAGAAAATAGCTAATCTTGACAGTTTTTGTTATTGATATTAATTATTTAGTTATCATTCATTTAATCATGGAGACTATCAATGTAGTGCCAGACAATACTGTAAAACTTATTTACTTCTATGTCAAGACCTGAAGGATGTTGGGATTTTGTTAAACTAGTGACCCATATTTTGCACAGACCAAAACAGATGCTGCTATACTACCAACAGGAATGACATCAAATAAAATAACATTTAATATATGTTAAAGACAGTTGACTTCCCTTTGAATGTATATTGTACGTTTCCTGTCCCTGATTTTTTATATGCCTATTAAAAGTACTAGGTTGAAGTTTTTTTGATAAATCCACCTTCTGAAGTGCCATAAATATCAAAGAGTCAGGCAATTAGAACTGTCACTAGATAATCAGACTCTGTTTCTCTTGGTGCCAATTCTATAACTATATTTAGTACGAAGGAAGGGATAAAATGCAGTGATAAATATGCATTATTAAAAGGATATATGACACAGGACAGAAAGACATATAGTAATGTGAGGGAGGAAGGAGCCTGTGACAGAAGAAATAAATGACAGAAGCAGTTTGGACACCTGAATAGGGACAGTTTTGATGATGATGAAAGACAGGAAAATTAAAAGAAGAAAAAGAAGAACAAGAAACGAAAAATTGTATAGACCTCATAGCATGATTTTAAAGCTCTCTGAGATAAGAAACACCTTTAGAAGGATAGATCATTAATCATGGATATTTCAATTAGCTAGTATTGACTGGACTGGTAATCATGGCATTGATAAGAGAAGCCTTCCCTCATGAAGGCAACACAGGCTGCTTCCTGACATACTTTCTGAGCAATCCGTAGAAGTCAGCCTATTACACACTTGGCCCTAATGTGGTTGGGAAATGAGACAAGGATGAAAAATCGCAGTGTGGTGCAGAGTCAGCCGAATCCAATGAGCATGATGCCCTCCTCACATTGGTGCCCTTGAGATGGTACGTGAAAGTAACAGAAGGAAAGCACAAGACTTGAGTAAATAAATATAATAAACCATTAGAAAATGAGAACTTACCTTTTCAAAATTAGGTGACATGAATAACTTTAATTTCAGAATATTTATGAGAATGATGTTTTTAGTAGTAAATTAATGGATTTGTTTCCTCTAACTTCTGAGAGTAAATATGGAGGTTCTATTTTCTATATATCTTTTCCTGATCTTGGGATAAATACAAAATATTCCTCTAAAAATTTCTACCCTCTCAGAAGAGCTTTATTTTCTAATAGCTTTACAAGTAGTAGTGCACATTGTAAAACTTATTAGAATTCATTTATAGCGCCACATATGTTTAGCACAAATAAAGAAGATATTGTCCAGAAAGATAAGGTTTATTAATCTCTTTTTTATGTCTCTTTTGAGGAGGAATCCAACCCATGGTCATGTATGGAAGGCAAATTCTATACAATGAGAAGTTGCGTTCTATCCAGGAAATGTACTGTGCTGTGCATGACTTGGCCTTTTATCAACCCAGGCAAAGGACACACAGCATATCTCTGCCTCCTGTGTTACTGAAATGGAGATTCTTATTTCTAGTTTGATCCTAGGCAGTTTTCTACTATGTGTATGAATACTGCCAGGTATTACCACACAGGTACCTTAGTAAATACCTACTGCGAAGTCATCAACAGTAGGTTCCTGCTTGTGAATTAGCATAGCTAAAGACTTGCTTGACTAGTAAGAGATGTTCTTTCTTGTTTATTCTAGTCAGGGTTGTTTTGTACTAAGTGATTGTATACTCAACGTTCCATTAGCACATTTGGCCACCATAGAGGTGTAGTATTAAGATCCTTATTGTACAGGCAAGAAAACTGAATCATGAGGCAAGGAGTCCATCTCCACTGAATGAACCCAGATTGAAGGAAGCAGAATGAAGTGCTAAGGACAATACAAAGCAGTATCTACTTATGTGCTAGTGAGGAGAGAGCTACATACTAGTTTAAATACAAATTCTTTCTTTTAATAAAAATAATTACTAAGGTATGATAACAAGTTATAAGATAATATAAGATATGAGGAGATCATGGATGTTATTCTAAGGATAAGAGAAGGTGTATATATTAGGACATGCTTAGAAAAGGTCAAAATCTACATATACAAAACAAAAAAAATAAAAACAGTACAGATCTCATCTCTGAAATAACTAGACTGAGTATTTTCTTAGAACAAACTATGAGTGATCATAGCCAGGATAATCAAAATCAGGCAAACACAAATACTATATCCCAACAGGAATACAGTTTTAGGAACATTTTATGGCAACAGAATAATGAAAGCCATAAATCAAGAAACTTGGGTACATCAGGAAAGTGAGTTATAGTACATCAGAGAAATCTCAGTTACAAGTCATAGATCCTTTTCTTTCGGGTTGGTAAAAGCTAGAAGTCTAGACATTCCCCAAAGAATTTGCCTAATTAAATCATACAGAAATTTTACATCATAGGTGGATAATAAATCACTCTTTAAGAGTTTTTGACTGGCATCATCCTAACCTTTCCACACTGATGCTCTCACCAGTCAAGTAGTCATACAGAATGTTCAGTGTGGTGCAGGTCCTGTCTGTGAATTTCAGCAAACAGAACTCAATGTAGAAATTCCTGATGTCTAATGATGTTGGACATTTCTTTAAGTGTCTTTTGGTCATTTGAGATTTTTTACTTTGAGAATTCTTTGTTTAGTTCTGTATCCCATTTTTAATTGGATTATTTTAATTTTGACACCTAATTTCTTGAGTTCTTTGTATATTTTGAAAATCAATCCTTTTTCTGATGTGGGATTGGTGAAGATCTTTTCCCATTCAGTAGGCTGCCTTATTGTCTTATGGACTGTGTCCTTTGTTTGACAGATGCTTCTCAGTTTCAGGAGGTCCCATTTATTTATTTATTTTTAAATATTTATTTATTTATTATGTATACAATATTCTCTGTGTGTGTGTATGTGTGTGTGTGTGTGTGTGTGTCTGCAGGCCAGAAGAGGGCATCAGACCTCATTACAGATGGTTGTGACCCACCATATGGTTGCTTGGAATTGAACTCAGGACCTTTGGAAGAGCAGGCAATGCTCTTAACCACTCAGCCATCTCTCCAGCCCCCCCCCACTTATTTATTTTTGCTCTCAGTGTCTTTGCTACTGCAGTTATATGTAGGAAGTGGTCTCTGTGCCCATGTGTCAAAGGCTACTTTCCACTTTCCATTGTGGTTGGAGGTATATGAGGTCTTTAATCCATATGGACTTGAGTTTTTGGGCATCGGGATATATATGGATCTATTTGGATTCTTCCACGTGTTGGCATCCAGTTATGCCAGCACCATTGTTAAGGATGCTTTCTTTTTTACATTGTATAATTTTAGCTTCTTTGTCAAAAATCAGGTGTTCATGGGCATGTGGATTAATATTCAGGTCTTTTATTTAATTTCATTGTTCAACCTCTCTGTTTTTATGCCAATGCCAAGCTGTTTTCATTAATATAACTTTGTAATACAGCTTGATGTCAGGAATGGTGATGCTTCTGGAAGTTCATTTACTGTACAGTATTGTTTTGGCTATACTGTGTTTTGTTGTTGTTGTTTTGTTATGTTTATCCATATAAAGTTGAGTATTATTTTTCAAAATCTGTTAAGAATTGTGTTGAGATTTTGATGGTGATTGTTTGAATCTATAGATTGCTTTTGGTAGGACTGTGGTATGGGACAATGGTCTGTATTATGTCAATTATATTTTAAATAAATGGTGATTAGACAGTAGCCAGGCAGGAAGTATAGGCAGGATAACCAGACAGGAAGTAGAGGTAGGTCAATGAGAACAGGAGACTTCTGGGAAGAAGGAATTCCTAGTCTGCAGTGCTGACCCAGCCACAGAAGAAGCAAGATGTGACTGCCTCGTTGAATAAGGTACCAAGCCACATGGCTAACATAGGCAAGAATAATGGGCTAATATAAGTTATAAGACTTAATAAGAAGCATGAGCTAATAGGCCAATCAGTTTATAACTAATGTAAATCTACGTTTGATTTCTTTGGGACTTAACAATTGTGGGAACAGGGCAGGACAGAAAACTCAGTCAACAGATTGGCATTTTTATTATGTTGATTATGTCAGATCTATCCATTTTCTGATATCTTCTTCAAATTCTTTCTTCAAAGACTTAAAGTTCTTGTCAAATAGGTCTTTCACTTCNTAGACAGTAGCCAGGCAGGAAGTATAGGCAGGATAACCAGACAGGAAGTAGAGGTAGGTCAATGAGAACAGGAGACTTCTGGGAAGAAGGAATTCCTAGTCTGCAGTGCTGACCCAGCCACAGAAGAAGCAAGATGTGACTGCCTCGTTGAATAAGGTACCAAGCCACATGGCTAACATAGGCAAGAATAATGGGCTAATATAAGTTATAAGACTTAATAAGAAGCATGAGCTAATAGGCCAATCAGTTTATAACTAATGTAAATCTACGTTTGATTTCTTTGGGACTTAACAATTGTGGGAACAGGGCAGGACAGAAAACTCAGTCAACAGATTGGCATTTTTATTATGTTGATTATGTCAGATCTATCCATTTTCTGATATCTTCTTCAAATTCTTTCTTCAAAGACTTAAAGTTCTTGTCAAATAGGTCTTTCACTTCTTTGGTTAGTGTTACCCCAAGATATTTTATGTTATTTGTGGTTATTGTGAAGGGTGATGCTTTTCTGAAATTTTTAAAGCTTCATTATCATTTGTATATAGGAGTGCTGAATTTTTTGAGTTGATCTTTTGCCCTACCACATTACTGAAGGTATTTATCAGCTGTAGGACTTCCCTGGTAGAATTTTTGGTGCCACCAATGTTTTCTATCATATCATCTCAAATAATGAAAGTTTTACTTCCTCCTTTAATTTGAATCCCATTGATCTCCTTTTGTTGTCTTATTGTTCTAGCCAGAACTTTAAAAACTATGTTGAATAGTTATGGAGAGAGTACATAGCCTTTTCTTGTTCTTGATATTAATGGAATCACTTTGAGTTTCTCTACTATTAATTTGATGCTGGCTGTGGGCTTGCTATATATTGCATTTATTATGCTTGGATATTTTCCTTGTATCCCTGATCTCTCTAAGACATTTATCATGAAGGGGTGTTGGATTTTTCAAATGCTTTTTCAGCATCTAATGAAATGATCATATGCTTTTTTTTCCTTTAAGTTTATTTATATGGTACATTAGATTGATAAATTTTTGTGTACTGAACCATACCTGCAGCTCTAGGATGAAGCGAACTTGATCATGGTGAAGGATTTTGTCTGTGTTCTTGGATTCAATTTGCCAGTATTTTATTGAATAATTTTGCATCTATCTTCATGAATGAGACTAGTCTATAATTTTCTTTCTTGGGTGAGTCTTTGTGTAGTTTTTTTAATCAGGTTGACTGTAGCCTCATAAAAAGAGTTTGGCAATGTTCCTTTTGTTTCTATTATGTGGAACACTTTGAGCAGTATAGATATTAGCTATTCTTAAAGTTGTGATATAATTCTCACTGGAACCACCCAGCCCTGAACTATTTTTGATTGGGAGGCTCTTGATGACTACTTCTATTTTCTTGCAGGTTATAGGTCTATTTAAATTGTTCACCTTGTCTTGATTCAATTTTGGTATGTGGTACCTATCCAGAAAATTGTTCATTTCTTTTACATATTCCAATTTTGAGGAATATAGGTTCTTGTAATATGACCTAGTGGTTCTCTGGAGTTACTCAGTGTGTGTTTTTATGTCCCCCTTTTCATTTCTGTCTTGTTAATTTGGTTGTTCTCTCTGCCTTTTGATTAGTGTGAATAAGGTTTGTCTAGCTTGTTAATTTTCTCAAAGAACCAGCTCTTTGTTTCATTGATTTTTGTATTGTTTTCTTGTTTCTAGTTTATTGACTTCAGCCTTCAATTTCATTATTTCCCATCATTTACTCCTCCTGGGTGAGTTTCCTTTTTTTGTTCTATAGTTTTCAATTGTTCTGTTAACTCACTAGTGCAAGATTTTCTACTGTCTTTATGTAGGCACTTGGTGCTATGAGGTTTCCTTTAGCTCTGCTTTCATAATGTTCCATAGGTTTGGGAATGTTGTGCCTTCATTTTCGTTGAATTCTAAGAAGTTTTTAAATTTCTTTCTTATTTCCTCATTGACCCTTCAGGGAAATGCAACTCAATATAACTCTAAGTTACCATCTTATATAAATCAGAATGGCTAAGACCAAAAATACCAATGATAGCTCATGCTGGAGAGGATGTTGAATAAGAGGAACACTCCTCCATTGCTTGAGGGAATGCAAACTTGTACAACCACTCTGAAAATCAGTAGGGTCGGTTCTCAGAAGATTGGGAATCAACCTACCTCAAGTCCCAACAATACCATTCTTGGGCAAATACCAAAAGGATACTAAAGGACATTTGTTCATGTTCACAGAAGCATTATTTGTAAGAGCCAGAACCTGGAAAGAATCAAGATGCTCCTCAACTGGAGAATAGATGAAGAAAATTGAAGAAAACGTGATACATTTACACAATGGAGTACTACTCAGCAGTTTAAAAAAAAGACATTTTGAAATTTGCATGCAAATGCATGGAACTAGAAAAAAAAGTCTGAGTAAGGTAACCCAGACCCAGAAAGATGAACATGGTATGTACTCTCTCATAAGTGGATACTAGCTGTAAAGCTAAGGATAACAAACCTATATAATCCATGACCCTAGAGAAGCCAAGTAACAAGGTGAATCCTAAGAAAAATATACATAGATCCACCTGGAAAGGGAAATAAACAAGTTTGCCTGACAAAATTGGGAGCATAGGGAAGGGGGAGAAGGGAGGGCAGAAAGGGAAGAGGAGAGAAGGGAAGTGGGAAGAGATGAGAGCAAAGAAAGTGATATTTTGATTGAGGGAACCATTATGGGCCTAGCAAGAAACCTGACACTAGAGAAATTCCCAAGAATCTACAAAGAGCCCCACTTAGACCCTAAGCAACAGAGGAAAAGGTGTCCAAACTGGTCTTGTCCTGTAGTCACATTGATTAATATGTTAAATATCACCCTTGAACCCAATCCTACAACTGACAGAAACAGGCAGAGACCTGCAACAGAACTCTGGGCTGAGCTCCCAAAGTCCAGTTGAAGAATGGGAGGGGTGAGAATATGAGCAAAGAGATCAAGACCATGATGGGGCCAGCGACTGAAACAGCTTAGCTGAGCTAATGGGAGCTCACCAACTCCAGCCAAACAGGAAAGGAAGCAGCATAGGACCAAACTAGACTCTTTGAATGTGGCTGACCATTGTATGGCTGGGATAGACTGTGGGTACCGTTGGCAGTGGTACCAGGATTTATCCCTGCTGCGTGTACTGGACTTTTGGGATTCCATTCTCTTTGGATGGAAAACTTGTTCAGTCTAGATATAGGGAGAGTCTTGGACCTTTCCCAAAGCAATAAGCATTACCCTCTCTGAGAAGTGGATGGGGGTTGGTTATGGGATAGGTGGAGGGAATAGCTTGTTTTATTTTAAAAAATAAAATTAAATAAATTAAAAAAAGAAAGTTTATTGCACTTCAAAAGATAATAGAGAGTTCTCTGTTTGGCCAGATGAGAGGAACTCTGCAACCACTGGACAAACAGACAGCCACCCACTAAAGTACAGCTAATATCTGGTGATGGAAAACAGAGTAAAGAGACCTCTGAAGGCTGTCATTGGAACTCATATTGCTGACAGGAAACTAGAGTCCTGAGCCTGTTAGAGGGTATGTTCAGTAGAGACAATATATGTGCAAGTATTCTTTATATTTGTAAGTTCATTGAAATTAATTAGAGAACTTTCAAAGCTTCCTTATTTACATTTCAGCCATATTTGGATGCTGGAGGGACAAACTCTTTTCTTGTTTAGTTTTTATTCCCTAAAATATAGTAGACTGTCAGGTAAAAGGGCAGAGATTTAGGAACAGTAAGAACATTGCATAGACTGTTTTTATAGCAAGGTATACTTCCTGAAAGACTGACTGCTTTTCATAGAATATTCTGGAAAAAAGAGCTCATATTTCATGTCCCTGTACTCCACCAGAACATCCCTTAGCCCCTACCAAAGATTTACTATTATTGCTTTCAAAGTCTTGTCAAATATCATTCACTATGCCTCCTAATTCAGAAGAAAAGATGTTATTCAAAAGCATTACCCTTATTTTATTTTTTCTTTCAAATTTTGGTAATAAATGTATTTTCTATCTACTTTGATAGAAAGACAGGAACATTTTTATATTACCAGACAGTTGCATGAATAATGCCAACAAACTTGATTAATCCAGAAAATATGATAGCCTCTTTCTCATCACTTTAGTATGGATACTGAGGCTTTGCAATTTGGGATGACAGCAAAGAAATATTTTAGTAGATTGCATTTTTAAAATTTTAGCACGTTTTCATTTACACAGGTCCAGAGTGAATTTGTGGTTCCCTTTGAACAGTTAGCTCCTTAAATAGACATGCAGCTGAAAAAAATAACTTGAAAAGGAATAAAATGATTGCTAAATGTATTACCTGCATTGAGTCTGCTGTAAATACTTTATTTATATGAATAGTATATTGTTTCCTTAATTTTAGGGACACACAGGTTCACAGGCAGCATGCATGATCAAAGGCAACCGCAGAGATACCTGTTGAACCTCTGTTTAGGCAATCTCAACCTGTGGATTTCTTCATTTGCAATGCATCTAATGAATCTGTAAGAATTTATTAAATATCTCACATAAAAATTAGATATAGTTATTAATACATTTTTGTAGAGAAGATAAAAATATTAAGTTCATAAGAGTTGTCAGGAAATTTATCTTGGACACACTAAAAAAAGGCCAAGTGAATATCTAGATCAATCTATAATTGCAAAAAGCAAAGAAAAAAATACTAAAAATGAAAGGCATCATATTCTGGACATTTAAAAGATTTACAATAACTGTTATCAATGAGATGTCTTACCAGATAAAACTGTTGCTGGGTCTGTCACATAGCCTGGAGACCTTAATTCAATCCCCATAACTGACATAAATTCAGTCAGGATCCAGACACAGAACAAACAAGATGTGACCGCCTCATAGTAAAAGATACCAAGCCACATCACTAACATAGACAAGAATAATGGGCTAATATAAGTTATAAGAGTTAGTAAGAAGCCTGAGCTAATGGGCCAGTCAGTTTATAACTAAAAAAAAATCAGATTCGATTATTTACATCTCTAATTCCAAAGAGGTTAGTAGAGAAGGCAGGAGAACTGACCCAAAGCTGGACTGTGCATCATGTACCATGGTCACAAACAGAAGAAAGACTCTGACTCAGAGACTGCCCAAAAATTGTCCTATGACATGTACATTTGTTGTGTGGAAGCATGCTCACACCCAATTCCAACCCTCACCTCTTTGACTCTCTCTCTCTCTCTCTCTCTCTCTCTCTCTCTCTCTCTCTCTCTCNTCTCTCTCTCTCTCTCTCTCTCTCTCTCTCTGTCTCTCTCTCTGTCTCTCTCTCCCTGTTTCTCTTTCTTTCTATCTCTACCTATGTATGTATTTATCTATACCTATATATCACACATACAAATATCCACATAACTCAGGAATGTGTGCACACACAGTGAATGTTTGAAAACTAATAAATAAGAATAACCAAAGGAAAAGTAGGTGCCTTCTGCTTGTGCAATAGTAAAGAGAGTAAACAAATCATTAAGCAGGTCTGGCAGAGTGGATACAATCCAGGAAGGAAGGGTTTCCGTCACTGAAAAGAGACATTGTTTGGATTTCAACCAGAGTTCTGCCTGCAAAACTGTTCACTGCAGTGCCCAGTAATTACCCTTGAGGGCTATTGGTGAGAATTGAATTTTCATTCAATAAGACTGACACTGGGCCTGGAGAGGAAGGGCATCAAGCTCACTGTTTGCAAATTAAATTATAAGGATAAGATAAAGATGCTGGATTTGTCACTTTGTCAGTTGGATGGTATATTATTGAGGTGTTTGGATAGATTGTGACAATAACAACTGTTTGTTCTTCCCCTTTTGACTCTGAGGATTTACTGAATAAATATGAGGATCTTTAAAGTTATCCTAGACCTCTTTCTTTTGAAACAAAACAATTTGTATATTCACCCACAGTATGATCTTCAATAAAGAAAGGAGATGTATTGTGAAAATATCACTGAGGATCTAAACACTATTGCAAATATCCAAACAGTATCTGCAGTTTACATCTAAAAATATGTAGCTTATCATTCCAGTTAATGGGTATATTATAGAATAACTTTAACAAAATGAGTGATTTCATTCATCTACTAAGGCTATGCTTATTGGATATATGTGAATGTGTGTGTGCACGAAATATGTATGATATACATATACATACATATGTTTTAGTTCTAATTATATATGTAGTAGGAGTGATAAATTAAAATTCTATTCTCCAGAGATATTTAACTTGGCACTAATTATTTAATCACATCTTAGCAAATAAAATATGTAGCTAAGCAGTCATTGATGGTACATAGACAAAAGCTTGTATTGATTAAATGCAGTTGATAGGTTGTAAAAATTGATTTTCGCACCCTTCCTTCATCTTTCTTTATTTCTCTCTTTTGTTTTCCTTTTTGCATGTTTATATGAATCAAATTTGCTTTTGACAATTGGTTTTGGCAATTTCATACACATAAATAATACATTATGCATAATGGTTACTCTTACCCCAACCCACACATATCTCCCACTCACCCATCAATCCTTCCTTCTCCCTACAAATCTGTTTGTGTCGTTCATGTTTTTGTTGCTGTTGTGTTGATTTCTGAGTCACTGAATTTAAGTAGAGCCTCGGCATTTGCATGAATTGAATTTGTGCATTGGAGCTAGATGGGCTTAGCAGCGAGTACACAATGAGGACAATGTATTCGCCTTCCTAAGAACCCTTAGTACCCACCATTTCAACTGATGCCATCTGGGAGATTTCAGCACTGTGAACTGATGATGAAAATAGCTGTCTCATGCCTAGATGATAAAGCTAAGCAGAACTTCTCTTTATCTCTCAG
Organism: Bramus lutescens; assembly: GCA_001685075.1. Taxonomy (NCBI): domain Eukaryota; kingdom Metazoa; phylum Chordata; class Mammalia; order Rodentia; family Cricetidae; genus Bramus; species Bramus lutescens. Next base: position 10,863 of record LOEQ01006471.1, on the reverse strand, counting down.
ATGCTATATTCTTTATATCCTCTCATCCATAATGCTCTCTGAACCCTAGAAGGAGAACAGTAAATACCCTGTTTAGGCGTGAGATCTCAGGTCTCACTTCTCAACACCTTGAGTCTCTGGGTTTACCATTATTCACTAGAGAGGGAAGTATCTCTGGTTAAGGCCGAGAGTAGCCTTTGTCTATAAGTATAGACATATAGATGGAAATTTGACACTGTATCATATTAATTAAATATCAGAAAAATGCCATCCCTTTGACCTATGAATTCTCTGACTGTGATAATTTGAATGTAATTGGCCCCTATAATCTCATACATAGTGGCATTATTAGGAGCCTGTATGGCCTTGTTGGCAGAAGTGGGCATGTTTTTAGGTTTCCTATGTTCAGGATACAATCCAGTGTCTCAGCTAACTTGCTGTTGCCTGCAAGATGTAGGAAACTCAGTTACAGCACCATGTCTGCACACATGCTGCTGTTCTTCCTGCCGTGCTGATAAAATACTGAACCTCTGAAACTGTAAGTGACCCCAGTTAAGTGTTTTCCTTTATAATAGTTTCCATGGTCGTGTTGTCTATTCACAGCAATATAAACCCTAACTAAGACAACTAAGACACTAACAATAGGATATTTGCTACTTACAGTGTGAAGAATGAATTGTCTTCTGTAGAAAGGCTTTAAAAACAAGAAGAGAATTATTGGTTAACATTGAAAGAGCTCTGCCAATGTTGAACCAGTGGGTTATCTTACGGGGTAGTATACTATTTTTGTTCATAGAATTCATGGCAGATAGGAAAACAGACACACTGATTAATTAAATCAAATTGAGGACATAAATTCACACTTTGATAGACACCTGAATTTTATTAAAGAGGCCAGAAATACACAGTGTGAAAGAAGACAACATCTTCAAACATGGTACTGGTCTAACTGACTGTCTTTATGTCAAAGAATCTAAATTAACCTGTACTTAACACTGTGCACAAAACTCAAATGTAAAAGGATCAAAGACCTCTACCTAAATCAGATGCACAGAACCTGATATTAGAGAAAGTGGAGGGATATCCTTGAACTCCTTTCACATAAAAAGACTTTTTAAACAGAACACTAAGATTGACAATTAATAAATCATACCTTATGAAATATAAAAGCAAAAGGCACCATCATTTAGGCTAAATGGTGGCCTACAGAATGGTATTTTTTTTTACCAAGTGCACACTCAATAGAGGCACAATATCCAAAATATATAGGGAATTCAAAAATCAAAACTTCAAATAATCCAATTAAAAATGGGATAAAGTTCTAAGGAGAGAATTCTCAATTGACAAAATTCAAGTGGATGAGAAACCCAAAAAAAAGTTTGATATCTTTAGTCATCAGGGAAATACAAATCAAAACCACTTTGAGATTCTATCTTACACCAGTCAGAGTGGCTAAGGTAAAAAAAAAAAATACAGCCGGGCGATGGTGGCGCACGCCTTTAACCCCAGCACTCGGGAGGCAGAGGCAAGTGGATCTCTGTGAGTTCGAGGCCAACCTGGTCTACAAGAGCTAGTTCCAGGAC
>LOEQ01006470.1:72613-101165 GCA_001685075.1 Bramus lutescens | reverse complement strand
GAAGACTGAGCTAATGGGCCAATCAGTTTTATAACTTATGGAGATCTCTGTGCGATTTTCTTTGGGGTTTGCTGGCTGTGGGGTATTGGGTGGGCAGAAACTCCCGCAAGCAGGCCCCCTCATATTACACCTTCTTCATACTGTCCCTGATCTATTCAACACTCTAAATGGGCATTCTTGCACATATCAATTAAGATGAAATTTAATGCCTGTGCTATCAACTAGGATACTTTTCTCAGCTTACAGAAGAAGCATTATGTTGTTAAGAGTGTCACAAACTTACTGATTCCTAATTAAATCTTGACCTACTTATACTTTAGTAAATGAAATTAATAATATATCTTTCATTTTCTTATATAATATCCCCAAGTTTTCCACCTCTAATGTTGCTCATCTGTGTAAAAGATATTAGGGATATACTGTAGATGTTGGAAATCAAAGATGAGTGAAGACAATAATTATGTGATATTATAATTTGGTAAAAACCACTCATAAATATAATTTCTTTAAAAATATCAATAAACAACAGAGGTATAAAGTGAAATTTTAATCCAGCAGGGATGGAGAAATGGTGCCATTTTTCTATTGTAAAGAATATCTAAACAATGGACTATGGAGAATTCATTGAGATTATTGAATATGCTGGAGTTGTATGTGTGTTATTATCTGTAGGACAGAAATATTTGTAGAAATGGACTTTATCCTGGGAAATTTGAAGTCCATTTTAAGTTAATAATGAAGTTGGGGTGGAGGCAAAAACACTATAAACTAAACTAGAGAATTTATCTCTAGATAAATCATGACCTTTCCAAAGCATTATTTATGAAATGGTTAGGTAGAATTAACGTATACTTTCTTACTTTTGTTTTAAAAGCAGTGTAATATTAAAATTAGCACTTTTTTCTTAATGCCATATATTTTATTTCTGTTACTATTATGTTTGATTTTGAGTCCATTTTCTCATAAATGTAAAGAGAAATAAGCCATTTTCTTTAAAGCATGATTTCACAATGTTTAGACATAAAACTCTTTAATGTTCAATTTTTTATATTAGGTTAAATTCTACAGTTGATGAGAAAGAAGAAATGTGTTATTCGTATAACAAGAAGACACAAACACCTCAAATTTCACTGCTAACTGTGGTTCTGGACAGGATAAAATTCAGTAATAATATACTAACTTTGATATTTGTTACTTCTTTCCCATTAGAACTGTATTTCCTATATAAATAATAAATTTACTTTGAATGCCAGAGTTGTAGAAATTCTTCTTTCCTTTGGTATTTTTATTTATTTTTCAACCATGCTTTCACACTTTAAAAATTTATGTACGATGCATACATATATGTACATATTTATGACAATTTGCTGGGCTGATAAAGTCTGCATAAAAATGCCCAGTAAGTTTTTTAATTGAAAACATTGAGCTATTCTTTCTCTTTTCTGAGTTACTAAGCAGGAAGTTATGGCATTGATTGATGTATCATTTTGAAATCAAAAGTCTTTATGGTTTTAGTTATGAATATGTATGAAAAATAAGTTTTAGTAACTGTGCTATTAGGGAGATGGTCTGGGACTAAAATTCAATAGCAATTTTCTTAAAAGACAAAGGAATTTAAATTACAATGGAAAAAGTGTTGATAATCGAATGTCTTTTTGAAAAATAGCTTTATATAATCAGGAACACTTTCAATAATGGTAAGAGGCATTCTGTGAGCTATGTCAACTTGTAGCCAAATACAGAACAGGGGACACATTAATATTTTTTCATCTATATCACAGTATTTGAAAAAGATAAAAATTAATCATCAATACTAATAAAGGTTTATATTCACTTATTGATCAAAATTTACCTTGGAAATTCTTGTATCTACCATGCAAACACACATATACACCGGCTTTCTGCAGCCTCCAAGCCTTAAGAATCCTCACTTTAGGTCACACTCTTAACTGAAGATCAAAAGTGCTCCAAAAAGAAAACCTTCTGGTTGAGGCTGACAGCAGGTTAGGTAATAGAAATGAATGTAAATAATTAGAAGGCAATTGGATATTATAGCATTTACCCAAATAACAGTATCAGAGTCTACACTAAGTTCTATAACCTCTACCATCATGGAATTTTGAAGATTAGAGTACCAAACATAGAAATTCCCCTGTGGAACAAACCTCAAAACAAGAAGAAAATCATTAGTTACCTCTTATCGATTGTGCCACTGTTACTCCAGTAGGCATATTGTGTTTGTCAGGTTAGTACTATTGCAAACACAATCTAATGCTGGGCATAAACAATGAAGTCTCACCATCTAGACTCTAGTGACTTGTGTTCTTTCTGGAACTATGAATACACATTGCAAGAAGTACTATCTGCTCTTCAATATGAGAGTAATTTCTCTATTTTCTGTTGTGGAAAAATGTGTGATGTAGGAGGGTCATCTGTCTATGTGTTACTTACATTGGTTAACAAAGAAACTGCCTTGGCCCTTTGATAGGCCAGCCCTTAGGTTGGTGGAGTAGACAGAACAGAATGCTGGGAGAAAGAAAGCTGAGTCAGGCAGATGCATGAAGCTCCGGCCCAAGATGGATGTAGGTTATAATCTTCCCGGTAAGCCGTGAAACCCATGGTGATACACAGATTACTAGATATGGGTTAAGCAAGATGTCAGAGTTAGCTAAGAAGAGGCTGGATATAATGGACCAGGCAGTAATTAAATGAATACAATTTGTGTGTTGTTATTTCAGGGTATAAGCTAGGTGTGCAGGAGCTGGGCAGGACGAAAAGCAGGCCTGCACTCCCCTTTCACTACAAATGTGGTATTTTCAGAGTAGGTTCTTAACATGCTGTCATGTTGGACAACCAAGGGCCATAATAATAGATAGCATGAGTAAGGAGCTGTTTTATGCCTTGTACTGAAATTTTAATATTATAATCCATGTCTTCTAAGAGTGACATTAAAAACACATGCATGAACGTTCTATGCAACCTAATTTTAAAGATGCATTTTCAAATTATCTTATGAACTATTGAGTTTCTATATGTTTTAGCAAGCATCTATAGTTTCTGCTAAACCGCCTACTGTCTTCTCTCCACTCCTGTTTTCTAGTCCCATCCTCATGTATTCCTGCAATTCTTAGGATCTGCTCCTCCTCTCTCCTTATACATGTGTTCTCCTGCTGTAGGAAGTCCTTTAGCCAGTAGACTTTAAGTTACCTGCCCACTAGGCTGTGCTCTCTCATACTATTTATGCTGATGTAAATCGTGTGTCAGGCCTCATTTCTGGCTGTGAGAATCAGTTGCTGGTGTCTGTTCCAGCAGAGGATATTGATTTGTGAGTCTACCCCTAAATAAATAAATAACCATCTATTTTTCTCAATTCTGAGCTAGTGTGGGATTTCTTTTAAGCGTTCTTCTTCATTCTCCCACCCCTCATCTTTTTATTTAAAGAAAAGTTGAATTGTGTGATAGTAAGTGTCCATATAGCCTTTTACACACAATTCTTTGTGTTATCCCAAAATTTAATTGGAATTGCATTTAATATGTAGATAACTCTGGCTAAAATAGTTGTTTTGACACTACCAAGACTTTTAATTGATGAGCATTAGATTTCTTTCCATCTTCTAGTTTTACTCAATTTTTTCTTTAATGTTGCAATTTTTAATTTTCTATTTTATTTTTTCAGATTATAATACCATTATATCATTATCCCTTCTATTTCTTCCCTCCAAGCCCCTCCTTGCAGTCTTTCAAATTTATGAGCTCTTTTTTATTTAGGTGTTGTTATTGGTAGTCTCAACTCATTTAAAAAATCAAACCTGGTTCTGGCTATGACAAACAATAACTGGAAACCACCTAAATGCCCTTTGATCGAGGAATGGATAATGAAAATGTGGTACATTTACATAATGGAGTACTACACAGCAAAAAAAAAAATCTTGAATTTTTCAGGCAAATGGATGGAGCTAAAAAACATCATTTTGAGTGAGGTAACCCAGACCAAGAAAGACAATTATCACATGTNGAAAGCTGAGTCAGGCAGATGCATGAAGCTCCGGCCCAAGATGGATGTAGGTTATAATCTTCCCGGTAAGCCGTGAAACCCATGGTGATACACAGATTACTAGATATGGGTTAAGCAAGATGTCAGAGTTAGCTAAGAAGAGGCTGGATATAATGGACCAGGCAGTAATTAAATGAATACAATTTGTGTGTTGTTATTTCAGGGTATAAGCTAGGTGTGCAGGAGCTGGGCAGGACGAAAAGCAGGCCTGCACTCCCCTTTCACTACAAATGTGGTATTTTCAGAGTAGGTTCTTAACATGCTGTCATGTTGGACAACCAAGGGCCATAATAATAGATAGCATGAGTAAGGAGCTGTTTTATGCCTTGTACTGAAATTTTAATATTATAATCCATGTCTTCTAAGAGTGACATTAAAAACACATGCATGAACGTTCTATGCAACCTAATTTTAAAGATGCATTTTCAAATTATCTTATGAACTATTGAGTTTCTATATGTTTTAGCAAGCATCTATAGTTTCTGCTAAACCGCCTACTGTCTTCTCTCCACTCCTGTTTTCTAGTCCCATCCTCATGTATTCCTGCAATTCTTAGGATCTGCTCCTCCTCTCTCCTTATACATGTGTTCTCCTGCTGTAGGAAGTCCTTTAGCCAGTAGACTTTAAGTTACCTGCCCACTAGGCTGTGCTCTCTCATACTATTTATGCTGATGTAAATCGTGTGTCAGGCCTCATTTCTGGCTGTGAGAATCAGTTGCTGGTGTCTGTTCCAGCAGAGGATATTGATTTGTGAGTCTACCCCTAAATAAATAAATAACCATCTATTTTTCTCAATTCTGAGCTAGTGTGGGATTTCTTTTAAGCGTTCTTCTTCATTCTCCCACCCCTCATCTTTTTATTTAAAGAAAAGTTGAATTGTGTGATAGTAAGTGTCCATATAGCCTTTTACACACAATTCTTTGTGTTATCCCAAAATTTAATTGGAATTGCATTTAATATGTAGATAACTCTGGCTAAAATAGTTGTTTTGACACTACCAAGACTTTTAATTGATGAGCATTAGATTTCTTTCCATCTTCTAGTTTTACTCAATTTTTTCTTTAATGTTGCAATTTTTAATTTTCTATTTTATTTTTTCAGATTATAATACCATTATATCATTATCCCTTCTATTTCTTCCCTCCAAGCCCCTCCTTGCAGTCTTTCAAATTTATGAGCTCTTTTTTATTTAGGTGTTGTTATTGGTAGTCTCAACTCATTTAAAAAATCAAACCTGGTTCTGGCTATGACAAACAATAACTGGAAACCACCTAAATGCCCTTTGATCGAGGAATGGATAATGAAAATGTGGTACATTTACATAATGGAGTACTACACAGCAAAAAAAAAAATCTTGAATTTTTCAGGCAAATGGATGGAGCTAAAAAACATCATTTTGAGTGAGGTAACCCAGACCAAGAAAGACAATTATCACATGTAATCACTCATAAGTTTTTTTTTTAACACAAGGCAAAGAAAATCAGCCGACAAATCACAGTTCCAGAGAACCTAGACAACAATGAGGACCCTAAGAGAGACATACATAGATCTAATCTACATGGGTAGTAGGAAAAGACAAGATTTCCTGAGTAAATTGGGAGCAAGGGGACCTTGGGAGAGGGTTGAATGGGAGGGGAGAGGAAGGGAGGGGAGCAGACAAAAATGTAGAGCTCAAAGAAAATCAATAAAAAAAAAATCAAACCTGGCTTTGGAGTTGAACTGTGGCTTTCTCCTTTTTCTAAATCTAGCATGTTGTTAAAAGAAAAAATTAGATACCTATTTTGTCTCATGGTACCTCCTGAAGTTCAAACTTTCCATTTTGACATGAATATCATTTAAGTTTTCTATGATGAATAACAAAATTTTCTACAGTAATCTCTGAATTCTTCAAAAAGAAAAGATGAAGAACCCACAACAATGATTCCACCTAGTTCATATGATGCTATTGAACTGGTAACAAAACTCAAAGATCGGTTTGGGGCTACAAACTTCTCAAGATGATTCCAACTTAGCTAGGTAAGATGGTGCAGATGCTAACAAAATTCTGGAAAGAACTTAAAATAATAACTTCAGAAAATCCCTACTCCATACTGAGAGACACTCTACAATTTTACCAGACATTACTCTTGAGACTTAATTACTGTTTTAGTTTTTACAGGATCCCATAGACATACCATTGCCCCCATGGCAGTTGAAATTAATTCTAGAAAACAATGTCCCCCCTCCCAACAGAATTTGTCCTCAGTATTAGGAACAATTGTCATTTGTTAAAGATTGGTTATAAGTTGTGTACTGTTGTTGGTGGAATTGAAGTAGACCTAGGAATCTTCTTTGGGAAAGGAAAAAAAAAGGAAAATCAATAGAATGGAATAATAGATTGGCATATTTACTTGTGAACTATTAATTATAGACAATTCACATTAGTATAGATTCTTGTTGATTGATTTATACATATGAAAAATTATCTTTGTATTTCTGTCTAGATAATTTGTATATTGATACAAATTGAAATTATATTTTATATTGAATATTCTCCTATTTCTGGTTATATTTGTGTACATATTCAAAGGTATTTTGTCATATTGTATGCAAGCATGTTTCTACCTCTGCTTAAGATATTTTGTATATTGATTTAATTTTAGGATATATTTATCATACTAAACTATACATTTCTAACTATGATCAAGTTATGTATACATATACTGTTTATATTCTGAGGTCATTGTCCTTATTACCTGCATATCTGTTAAAAGATTGTTTAATTTTATATTGTGAAGCCATAGTCTTTAAGACATATAGGTATTGAGAAGTACAGATAAATGTTCGCCCATGTTTGTTATACTTATAGTTAGGTTAGTCAGATTCTCTATAAATTTCTTTATATTTTGCCTTTTCTTTCCCATGGATAATACTTGATATTCTACCTTAGTGTGTATAGTTTTGTATTAGGTTCAGAACTATCTTATTTAGACAGAAGAGGGAGGTGCTGGGTGAATTCATTTAGCCAATAACCTTTTGAGTACCAGCCCATTAGGTCATGGTCTGAGATACTGTGAACAGAAAAGCACAAACAAAAGGCATGTTCACTTTCTTGGGTGGTTATCAGAGTTCTGTTCACAGCTTCCATTACCTACACAGGACCATGGCTCTCTATTCTTATTGTGAGTATTCCCCAAATAAATAGTTATCCTTCCGTATTCAGAGCTATTGTAGACTTTATTAATTATGTGTACACATCAAAACATTCAAAATAAGTAAATACAACATTCACTATGTCCTGTAGTTTTGATTATGTTGTATTTTCATTTCATTCAATTCTCAGAAATCTTTTTATTAATTTCTTTAAGTTTTAATGAACTTACCCATCTTTCACAGGCACATTTTTTCATCCTCCACCAATTTGTATTCATTCTATATTTTTAATTGCTATTAATATTGGGCTTTACTCTACTGTTGTCAGAATACAGGATTTTATGCCAATATTCCTTTATTTTTTTCTGACTTACTGTGATCTTTCTTGTCTCTTTTACTAATTTCATTTTGAGTTTTATTTTCTTAAATAGTTACACAGCATCATTTCTAGATCCATTTTGTATTCTTTACCCTAATGAAATGTATATTATTGACATTACAGTGGTTTGCTTAGAGGCAGTAAGGTAGATTCTGTCTGACCCAATATGCCTGTTTAAATCTTTTTTCTTTTTGGAATTGAGACCATTCATATTCAGAGTTATTAGTATGATCAATAGTTAGAGTTATTAGTGAGAGATACTTGCCTATTTCTGACATTTTTTTCTCATATTTTCTTACACTGTTTTTAGCTGAAAGTCTTGGTATTGACTTTTGTCTTTCTCAACCTGAAGTGTCCCTTTCATTACAACTTACATACCTATTTAGTGATTATAAATACCTTTAATATTACAAATATTTTCTCCTTTTTTAAAATAGAGTTTATCACTTTCAGTTCAGCTAGGCTTTCTTAAATTATCTGCACTCTAGTGATTTTGGTTTTCATGTCCTGTATCATCTTCCTGATTTTATTAATCTCTTTATTTTTGTCTTCTTTGAGTTGTTTAATCATAACTGTAATTATATTTTTAAATTATTTGTCTAAATGATCTTTGAGTATATATCACTGAGACCTTTTTCATTTGATTAGTAATTTAAAGAAAGGAGTTGTCTTTTATTATCATGCTGTTTTTAGTTTGTGCTATAATTTGAACACTTGTTGAAAACTGAAGGAGAGTTGGGCTTGGCGTATGTGGACTGGAAGCTTCTTGTGCACATGAGCAACAGGAGGTTCTGAAGTCATGGTTCATGGGACCAGTAGCTGGTGCACCAGGGAGAAATAGAGAATATCGACCATTTTCAAGTGGAAGGGGCTGTGGAATCCTCTTGTTGATGTTAAGAATTGGGTGGAGCTTATAATTATTGAAAACTTACCTTTAAAGTGAGATATTCATTCCTTTATATTTATTTCTTCTTTATTAATGATTTTCAACTGTGTTAGTTCAAATATTCTTTTAAACTTTGTGTGTTGTTCTTATGCTTTCCTGAATAAAGTATTTATAAATATTTTCAATTTGAATTGCCACAGATTCTGTGAATAATGTAGAGGTGAGGTAAAATATGTAGAACAATGTGTTAATTTTATATACACATATTATGCTATTGCATTGAGAGAATTGTACACCCACATATTTTGGCATTCTCATTAAATGATAGAAAAACTCTATCTCAATATTTTTATTGTTTTTTATTGAGCTCCACATTTTTCTCTGCCCTTCTATCTCAATATATATATCTGAGTTCATAATATTTTCTGATCATCAGAGTAATAATAGTACATATCATGCAAATCTGTCCTACTTTCAGGACTCACATGAAGTTTGAACTAAAGTTCAAGTTGAGAAGCAGAGAGACATTGTGGTCAATTGTCTTTATGTACTATTCTAAAATTGAAGCTATTTATCTCCTAATACATTTTCCATTTTATTCTGTTTTGCTCTTTTATTGATTTATGTTTGGAACTTATTAATTAAATATTTTCCAGTATATACAATCACACAAGCATTAGACTTTCTCTACCAAGTCACTGGATTACTGTTGAATTAAAATTTCTGAATTCAGTCCATCTTTCTATAGATAATCTGTATTAGGAAATGAATATTATCTATGTTTTAAAAAGAGGTGATATTTTACAGTTTTGTGTTTAATATGACAATGCCTTTTTTCCTAGAATTAACTCTCAAAAATGTCATGTCTGATAATATGTCAATGTAGAATATGTTTCAGTTCTTATGCACTGATGGTGTTGGAAAATAAGAGGGATTTCTCAGTGTTGGAAATGGAAATGCTCTAAATACATGATTAAAGGAAAAAATAGAGGAGAAAAGAGAAAGCAAAAGTTCCTTCCTCAGGGTAGCTCATGTGAAGAGCACTGTTACACAGCCACTTGGAGCCACACCGTGTTTTCAACATGTCTGGGATGGCAGTCCTGAATCTATTATTTAGGAAACAACATAAAATGTTAGAGCTACATAATGGACAACTGTAAATGAGTCAACCTTCTTGACACTCAGACTCTCAGGCACCGGGTTAAAATGTCACAGAGGCAAACTGGTCAGCGTCCAGAGCAGTGTGGCAGCTGTAGTGTCTAAAATGCACTCTGGGAAAGAGTATACCTTAAAGAGAAATTGAAGCCCTTTCGGGAGGCCAAGAGAATGTTATCTGTGGCGGAATGACTGTGCTGCCTTGCAGAAAGAAACAAATCAGAGATTTATTCACAACAAAGAGACTGGAAGTTAAAATTACAGAATGTATCATCGGCAAGGTAATAACCCTTATTATTTTTGTAAAAACAACTCTAATTAATTATTCAATTCATCTATTTTGTGTCTTATGCCCATATGTTATTTGTATCCCATTCTTCGAATACTCATAACCTTTCTTTTTTTTAAGTAAAATACTAACATATGTTGCCATTTTACTTACACCTGAGCAGTTTAAATTATTAACTTTGGAGATATTTCGAGTCAATCTAGTGAACTGAAACTTATTTAAAAAGGATTAGCTTCAATAATTTTAGTTTAATAAAGTTACTTATAAAAGCATTTGCTTTGGGTCATACAAGTGAAACACAAAACAAAATTACAGCACAATTACTACAAAAATTCTATATTCAATCAAGACTCCACAAGACTCTCTTGTGATAATAACATATTAACTTAATAAAAAAAATCCCACTTGCCTGCATCTGAGAAACTTAAAATAGGGTCAGATCTATATACGCTTCTATTTTTCCTTCTAAACTTTATGACCTCATAATTATATATGCTCCAACGTCTAATGGCTTAGTACTTAAGACTGAACCACTGTATTCAATAGAATTAATTTACAATAAATTATTCTGAATATCTTTTGTTTATAAGTGCACAGAACTTATGGGGAAATTTATTCTTATAAGAAAATTGTGTTTTTCTTTCATTAAAGTCATTAGAAATGAATGATTCTTTAATTAAGATTTATCTCTACACCTGGATTTGTCTTCTGTAATTGAGACCATTTAAACTCACTACTAGCCCATTTTAGATTTAAGACTTTCAAGATTGATTTATATTTGAAATTGGGCCAAAACTGGACACACTGCAATCTACAAGATTCCTGATCCTTATTTCATTCACCCTAATTTCTTTGGTCAGTTTATACAGACGTGTTCATAATATCTAATGTTAACTTCCCTGCTTTGTTAGCATACTTATACATACATCCATTCTAAATTAGATATAAATTAATTTCTAGAAATTCATATTTCATTTTTCATGATTTATGATACAAATATGACTTATAATTTAAACTAACTTCATATTATAGGGAATGCAGTACATGTTAATGTAAACTCAGAGAATAGCATATTATTTTATCCTAATGTCACCCCATATGAAAAAGTTAAAGAAATAACTGAATCTTTCATGCCCCTTGGATAATCCAAGCCCTTGCTTAGAATAACAATAACATCCTTTGATTTCTAATTTTCGTGTATACCTAACATTGTTAATAAGACTTAAATATTACTTTACAGTTTTAGTGGTCTTTAAATCTTATTTTGATTTCAACATGTAAAGTCTAACCAATGCATTCATTTAGCATTCCTAAGTCCCTTAATAACACACTACCTAATGTGTTGCAGACCAAGCTTATGTCTCTAATAGAGTTTATGAGAAGAGTAAAGCCATGGAAACAGCTTGCCTTGACTTTCTGTGATTCAGTCTTCATTTTTTTAAATGCTTTTTGCTTCTTTTATCGTCCTTGAACACATTTTATTCCTTTGAATTTTCCCCAGAATTCCTTAACGGACTTTAAAGAGTTATTTCAAAAATCCAATTTATTTTTCTAGTATCTATATCTGATTGTATATATTATTTATTTTCTCTTTATTTTCATTTTTCTCTTTATGTTTTAATTTTTACGCAAAGTTGTACATATATTTATTTTTTAATAAAATACTACTACCACTTTTTATGTTACATATCAATCTCAATTCCCACTCCTTCCTCCTCCTCTCATTCATCATTTGATGGGCATCTAGAACGTTTACAATTTCCGGGTGTCTTTCCAATGAAATGGATAAGTGTCTCTCTGGTAGGATGTCGACTCCTTTCTGTATATGTACAAGAGTATAGTATAGGTGGATCTTGAGGTACATTGATTCCTCATTTACCAATGAACTACCACATGGATTTTCATATTTGCTGAACCATTTGACAGTCATGCAAGAAATGTATATATATATATATATATATATGCACACAATGTAATATTATGATGTAAATGCACACAATGTAGTATTATGATGTAAGTAATTATGATAAATTTTTGAGCAGTCATCATATTACTATTGGTATTTTACTTTAGTGAAAACTTTGAAATCAACCTTTTCTACAATGTGACATACGCATGACGTTTTGGCTTATACTTAACTACAGTTGTAGTGCTATTCTGTGCATCTCTAGAATTTATTCTTCCTAAGAACTTCAATGAAGCTTGTCCTTTTGTGACTAACATCTCTCTTCCTTTCTTCAGCATCATCCTAGCCAGCACCTGGTGATCATCACTCTGCATCTGAATTGAGGTTCTGTATTTGTGCATATTCCATGTCCAAGGAGATCATGTCTTTTCGGTCCTTAATTACTTAGGTCATTTCTCTTGGCTAATCTTTCACTACATTTGGTCACATTTTAATCTAATTTGACATATAGAAGACTAATAGCTTAAATTAAAATAAAAAACTACAACTGAACAACTTTTGGCATTCTTCACAATTGTTAATATTAGTTCAGTTAATGAAATTATGAATTCAATGTTATCGCATTTAAGTGCTAGAGATTTCATGGACCTTATAGGACAACTTACAACCTCTTATTTATTTTCTAGACTAGTATAATCACTAATAACAATTTAAACTCTTACCCTTGTACCAACAATCTATGCTTTTTATTTATGTAAACACAGAGAATTTCATACATATTTTCTGGTAATATATTTCTGATATTTCCAAGGAAATGCAGGTCTCTATATTTTAATATTCACTTTATTTTATTGTACCACTTTACTTGTCTACAAAAATTATCTTTTTTAATGACTTGCCACATGTAAATATATTGCAGTCACAAACAATCAAAATGCTGTCCAAAGTCAATGGTTCAATAATTGTTTCCATATAGCCAGGAGGAAACCAAGATATTGCTAGCATTTGCTATTAATAAATTTCTCTTCATGCTTATCTAACATCTTCAAAACATACAAGTGAGTTTGATTAGCTAATTAAACATATTTTTGTTAAGTTCTGGATTTTCAAGTTGAAATCCACACTAAAAACTTGAACATGTGTATTTGTTGTTGCTAAATGTGAACATGGTCATTGTAGTTTATATATGTATGTATATGTTTATATATATAAAACATATACATACATATATAATCAATCTTGACTATAAGAAATGTTGCAAATATTTCCTTTATATCTGATATTTGTCTTTTAAAATTTTAAACTATATTATTTATTTTAAGTAACACGATGAAATTTTTAAATGTAAATAGGTGAAAGTCAGTAACAATTTTCTTGATCTACTCTGATCACTTTCCAAAAGTATATTTTTCTGAGTAGAAGATTTTATGATACTTTTTAATACTTTCTGTAACAAGTTTAAAGTTTACTTTACGTATGCATAATTCAACCATCTGGAATGATTTTGCCATGATGTTTTAGGACGGGAATTTTATTTTTGCAGTATTATTTTAGACCAAGTCTTTCTTTGATGTCCGTTTTTTTTTACATTTTCACATCTGCCAAATACAAATAGCCGCATGCCCACAAGGTTCTTTCCTGAGGTTGATCTCATTTTTGCTCTTCTACGTCACACTGTTTAAATTACTATATATTTCAATATATCTCTATATTTAGTATGATAATTTTCTATGCTTTTTTATTCCATTTCTAGGACCACACATTAAAATTTTATATAAATTTTAAAATTAGGCTGTTGGCATAAATGAATAATCACATTGAGTTTTGATTGGTTGCTTCAGAATATCTATATTCAGTTTCAGGAAGATGTGAAATAATGATGTTTTACCTCCTCTAAATAACAGTTCTTTAAAAATTCTCAGTGCTTATGCACAGCTTGATTTGTGTCAATTTCCTTTTTAGGAACGAGAGATAACACATCTTATAGTGGAGAAAAGCAAGAAGGAAGCAAACAAAACAAGAGAAACTTCTCAACTTGCATTTCGAACTCTAACTTTTATATGAAGGCAGTAAAGAAACACCCAGTTAAACGTGTTGTATGCCATAGTTTTAAAAGGTCTCAAAGTATTACGAATAGACATCGAATCCAGAAAATGTACTGGTGCAGCTTTGGAATTGAAATTATAAATAGGGTCTCAATGAAGATCTTTAATAATAGGTGATTAGTGGTAAAAAATAAGCAATCTAGTTCTGCATGTATCATAAAAGTAATATTTCCAGAAACAAGAAAATCCATGTAGCACCTGTAAGGAGGAACATATGCTAGACGAAAACCCTGTGGAGCTATGGAGAGTCTTTGAGTGGAAGAGGAAAGACATAGCACATGAGGCTGAGACTAACCTCTCCACATTCTTTGGAAAACATCTGGAAAGTTTAAAAATTTCCAGCATTTGAATGAGATGAGTAATCAGCCTGCATTTGAAAGAGAGAAAAACTGAACTGTCCGTTTGAGAATAAAGTAAAAGTGTGAATATCGCACATTTTTTTGAAGTGGAATTCAAACTTGAGGAGATTGAGAGAGGAGGTTTGCAGTCTATGGAACAACCTGGCCATCATAAAACATGTAAGGAAACAGACTACTAGTAGGAAAGTAGATAGGCAGATAGTCATAAATGCCTCTAGAAGTGATGCTGTTGTGTTGTAATGCTTTCTAGTACAGAATTGTAGAAAAGAAAGTGACGTTTTATCATGTTATTCTGTAATTATTAATGGACTGTGATGGATTATCAAAGAAGTATGTGAAAGAGGGGCTTCAGGTTCATGGGACCAAGACTAGACTGGCGACTGGTGGGAACTAGGTAGTGGTGCACTGTTGCAAGATGTGGTATGTGTTCCTTGGGAACTAATAAAATATTAAATAATTTAAACTAAAAAACAGCAAAACCAAAGTGTTTACTTAACTATTATAAATGTCTATTCATGTTACCTTCCACCCTCCATCTTGTAGGCAACTTTACAAGTATGGTTGTTATTCTAAAGTCTATTTTAAAATGATGTTTAAAAGGAATCAGGCATCAAGCAACTTTTCAAAGGCATTCAGGGAAGAGACTTGAAACTACATATTTTGTTCCTAATTTAAATAATCACACATACTTCCCTATATATATATATATATGTGCGTGTGTGTATGTATGTGTATACTTTTTAATATTACTATTTTTAAAGACGTGAATTTTTTCTTTTACATTTGGAGATCCACAATTTTTACTTCATGAGTTAATACATTTGCTATGTATACAAATACCAGTATGAGTCTTCATAGCTTGCATGTAACACTTAATATGAATATCTTTGTTAATTTAAATTAAATGAGCATTATTTTACATAATTAAATGAAAAATGGGATTTAACATAACCAAAATCATTATTCTTAGATATGAGTATTATACTTTGTTTTCAACAGCACATCTATTTTGTCATTATTCCTGTTTGATGATTTCTCCAAGAATAATTCTTCTTGGTTTGGCAGTGGTGGCGCATGCCTTTAATCCCAGGACTCAGAAGGCAGAGACAGGAGGATCTTTGTGAGGTCAAGGCCAGCTTGGTCTACAAAAGCTAGTTCCAGGACAGGCTCCAAAGCTATAGAGAAACAAAGAATAATTATTCTGAGAAACTGCACAAATTTTCTCCAAATTAGACATGGTCAAGAGTCATCATGTGTCTTGATTATTTTACACATATTTAATTTGAACAGTGTTTAGGTACAAGATTTTTTTATGTCTTCATTATTCTTCTCTCATATAATTCTTTGTTAATTATATCTTTTATTTTTCAGATTATTTGTGTTTCTTGGGAATGACAGAAGCTACACCAATAAATATTCAACAACATGAACTTACTTTTATAATTTAAAGAGTACTGTTTTCTAATTACAACTTTATTTCTATTTCAATTTACTTTGAGTGTTCTCTCTTATAAGTTAAAGGATTGTACTATTTATAGTTTTTATTAGATTTAACATTCCTAATAAAGTATTAAGATTTTACAAACTCTACTTCTGATTTCTCCTAAAAAATGCCATATAGTATATTTCTTTGTATTTTCATTTTAATTTTTGATTTGCATCTGTACAGCGTGTGGTGGTACATTCACACATGCTAAGCCAACTTTCCTTGTAAGTTATATTCTGCAACCCCAGTCCCTCATTTAATGTTGTAAGAAGCCTTTATGTTGATTTCAGTTGTTTCGTTGAGTTTTATGTATAGATTGACAGTGTGTTACTATAGAGCATGCATGTCCTGATCTTGTAGGAAAATGACAACTATAAACCCTGTAGTGCCAAGAGGCTAGATAGTTGCTCTTATAGAATTTTATTAATTTAAAATAATTCAATTGTCAAAATTATATTAAAATATTGACTGTAGCATTTACCTGTTTGAAATTTTTATTATTTGTTCTCCAAGATATTATATCAATAAATAGCATCATATGTATAATTTGTTATTTACCCTTCATATATATTCTCCTAAATTTAATCATACATAAATTATCAAATAATTTCTCAAAATCATTTCTATCTCTTAGGATATCTCAGGTTGTTTCAATGACATACTGATTCCTAAGAGACACAAAACCATTCACAAAATTCCAAATGATATCAGGGTTTTTATATGCGACTGAATCCTTTTTCATATATAGACCCTCTTGGAAATTGGAAGCAAACAAAATTACTGGGCAAAAGTTGGGAGCATGGTGGTGGGGTTGGGGNATTAAGGGAGCCATTTTAGGGTTGGCAAGAGACTTGGCTCTAGAGAGGATCCCAAGTGTCCACGGGGATGTCCCCAGCAAGGTCCTTGGGCAGCAGAGGAGAGGGTGCCTGAACTGGCCTTGCCCCACTATCACACTGATAATTATCTCGAATATCACATTAGAGTCTTTGTCCAGCGACTGATGGAGCTAGAGACAAAGTCCCTCATCAGAGCATGTAATTCTTTTTCAATTATCATCCTTCCAAAGCTGGGCTTCCCATGAGAATTGCATTTATTTTTACAACAACTTCCTGTCATGTGATTAGTCTTAGACTGTCATTGACTTCCTTCTGATTCTCCATTGTACATAACTCTTCATCAAAGTAGGCTGGCTCAGGACTTACAGTTGTGTTTTATTAGACAAGAATAATCCTTAAGGATTTTAACGTTTATGCTACAAATATTGTGAAAATTTTTATTCCTGTACTTTTTTCTCTCTTATTCTCTTATATTTTTTCCTTTTATAAAGTTTTCTTTATTTTATTGAGCTATACATTTTTCTCTGCTCCACTCCCTCTGTCTCCTCTCCTCCCCTTCTACCCTCTCCCATGGTCCCCATGCTCCCAAATTTACTCAAGAGTTATTGTCTTTTTCTACTTCCCATGTGTATTAGATCCATGTATGCCTCTCGCAGTGTCCTCATTGTTGTCTAGGTTCTCTGGGATTGTGAATTGTAGGCCAGTTTTCTTTGCCTTATATCTAAAAGCAACTTATGAGTGAGTTCATATTATATTTATCTTTCTGGTTCTGGTTTACCTCCCTCAATATGATGTTTTCTAGATCCATCCATTTGCCTGAAAATTTCTAGACATCAGTATTTTTTTCTGTTGTGTAGTACTCCATTGTGTAAATGTATCACATTTTCTTTATTCATTCTTTAGTCAATGGGCATTTAGTTTTTTTCTGAGGTACTGGCTATGACAAACAATGCTGCTATGAACAACAGAAAATAAACAAAAATCTGTTGCTATATGGTCTCAGAAAATAGATATTTGGAAAATATTTGGAAAACACACATAAAATAATTCTATATGTTTTATTTAAATCTATGTGAAATAATTCCATAGTTTTGTGCTTCTCTTGGGTTCCTGTTGACTTGGTATTTTGGGTCTTTGAATCTTAATTTTTTTAATTTTTAGTTTTGGGCTATGCTGGTGCTGTTTAAGAATGAGAAAGAACATAATATGGGTAGGTCTATGAAGGTAGGAGGGTCGCTGACCTTGTATGTGTACCGTTTCCTCCATGACCTCCTACAGTGAAGCCCCTTCAGACAGAAGATAAACAACTCAAAAACACTTGGGAAAGTCCCTGAAATGGAACTGACTTACTAGGCCCACATTCCTCAAGACTATCTAAACAGTAAAGACCATTGGAAGTCACTCTCAGACAAGATAAACTGCAAAGAAGACTCTAAGATCAGAACAGCTGCCTGAAGAAGCTTGGAAGAAATTTAGACCTACTGAGTCACATATCATGGATAGTCTCCAACCTGTTGAAATGGCTGAAGGTAGTGCAGAATGCTCCAGATTCCCAGCTTGTGTGAGCTGTTACTCATGTTTTGGTGATGCAGTTGTCTTTGAGTCATTCCTGTTACCAAAATTGACCTCACACCCATATTCCTGTAAATAACCCATACAAAACTCAATGGTTCTCCATGCTGGACATTGGTGCTATCTGAACTTTATTCTGTTGTGAGAACCCCTTCTGGGTTGAGTAGAAATATGTGTTGAATGGGCCCAGGAAAGTCTTGTTACACAATATATCTTCTGTCCATTTTAAGGTTGGTCTCAGGTTTATGACTCTACATAGTTTTTATTTAAAATAAATGCTCATTCAAGAGCTGATTCCACTCCCTGCTCAGGTCTGCAAGTGGTAAACTCAGAGCAGTGCTGGGGAGCTCACACTGGTGGTAAGGACAAGGCATAGTGGGCAAGCTGACTAACACTCCAACTACCCAGACACAGAACCAGGCATATAATTTGGTCCACTCCAATGTCTACACCATCTGTGATTTGCTGGAGCACATGAAGGGACTGATCCTACAGACAGACTATTCCAGGATTTCCTTAACACGGGGAAAGAGCAGGATACACCAAGAGGAATTTCAGTGAGATACTTCTGCAGAACTATTTCCTGTCAGATCCACATGAAAATCATTCTAGTATGGTGTTTGAAAGAAAAGAGCCCCAAAAGAAATGGCACTGTTTGGAGGTGTGACCTTGTTGGAGGAAGGGTCTCACTATGTAGGCAGGCTTTGAGATGTCATTTGCTCAAACATTCCTCAGTGTGACAGTCAGGTGACTTCGTGTTGCCTACAAGATGCAGCAGTCTCAACTTCTGCACGATGTCACCCTGCATGCATCCATGCTATGACACTGTGAGTCACCCTCAATTAAATGCTTTCCTTATAAGAGTTTTTGTGGTCACAGTGTCCAGCAATGAAAACGCTAAGACACAGATGTAGCAGAGAACATTTCACCATTCTCATGAAGATGGTTTGTCTTTCCTTAACATATATATATNTATATATGCCTTAAAATATCTCAGCAAGAAAGCAGTAACTATTGATGAATGCCTAAGTCTCTCCCAAATTTTGCAAGTGAGTAAACATGCTATTATTTTCTGAGTGTTGGTTTCTATGGGGACATAAATATATCAATATTTTTAAAAATATTTAAGTACTTGGATCACAGTATAATAAGCTTCTAATAAACTCTGTAAAAGCTTAATAAACTGTTTATCACGCTACTTTGCTTTTCTGCTATCAACAAATGAGAGTTCTTATTTCTAAATATCATCAACAATATTCAATAATGACAATATTTTGAATTTGTAGGCACACTTAGCAAGTATGATTTCAGCAAATTGATTTGATTTGCAAATTATGATTGACAGAAAGAACCTTTTTTCCCTGTGGTTATTTACCATCTGTACATTGTCCTTTGTAGAGAGCCTACTTGGAATGTTTGATCTGTTTCAATTGTGTGTTTCCAGGCATTGTTTAGATCTAAGAGATGTTCTGTGTGTGTTTTGGATTCTATACCATTTGCCAGCCAGACATTCTGTAAAGACTTCCCCACCTGCTGCTCAGCTTTTCATTCTTAACAATATTTCCAACTTGTAGACATTTTTCATTCCAGAGAATTCCACGATTTTTCATTTCAATTTCTTACTTCATGGTCTGTGATCTCAGTTTTGTATCCACAAAATAATTAAGTAATTAAAAAGTCAGTCAGTGTCTCCCAATTATCTTGTAATAGAAATTGTACAGCTTAGCATTCTACTTCTGGAAAAGTGATCTGCTCTGAGTTAAAGATTTGAGAAAGTTATAGATGTGTGATTTAACTTTGTCTTTGCTTGGTATTACCTGTTTCCTTGTAACAGAAATATTAATAGCAAGAGTAACCCTTTTTCACTTGAGTTATTCTGTGACCTTTTCAGAGCTTAAGGAATAATGTATGATTGGATCTATCTCTGACTCCTTTGTTATAACTAAATTTCCACTTCCTCTGTGCCCTCTCTCCAACCATATTGTTCGACAGTAAGTAAGGTCATAGTAATTCTGAAAAACAGCTAGTGCTTTCCTTTTAATGTATTTCGTCTTTAATGGTGCTGCCAATTTTATAATCAGTTCATGGATATCATCAAATAGATTGCTAGATATTTTCATTAAGATTAATTAAATCTTAGCTGATTAGTGATGGTATATGCCTTTAATCCCAGCCCTTGGGAGGCAGAGACAGGTGGATCTCTGTGAGTTCATTACCAGTCTGTTCTACAGAGCAAGTTCCAGGAAGGGCTCCAAAGCTACAGAAGAAAGCCTTCTCAAAAAAACAAAACAAAAAATAATAAAATTAATTACCTCTACACATGAAAATGAGAAAAGATAACTTTAACTAGAAATATGGGTTATCTCTTTATTTATTCATTTTTTTATGTGCTTTATGTAGAATTCTTTACTTAGTTTCAAAAATCTATGCCAAGATTTTTTTTTTTTTGGTTTTGTGGTAGTAGAAAATATTGTTTTACAGGATCAGAGGTGAGTGACCAGATTCTCAGATGAACAACAACCTCTAAGTCCAGGACCCAGGGGCAAAACTGCATCCACTCTCACCCTTATTTGCAAGAGCAAGCCTCCTGCAGGCAGAATGTCCCAGCACCACCCTAGCAGACATTGTAACATACCAGCTCCACTCTGCCCCAAAGGAACCCATCCTCTTTGACCTCTGGCTCTCTGAGACAGAGACTGCACCTCCACAGAGAGGCCCAAGAGTTGAGTGACAAGCGTCTCACTGGACAGTCCAGTCTCTATGCCCTAAGTTCTGGAACAAAACCCTGACACTTCCCCCACCCTGCTCAGCAGCAAAGGCAACTCCAGCAACTGTCCATCAGATCCTGTAATCTACAATCACCATAGATGGAGAAAACAAGATATTCCATGACAAAACCAGATTTTTTTAATGAATTTCTTAGTAAAGCAGGTATTTTATTATCTTAAACTTTGAGCTGCAAAATTATGCCAATATTGAGTCAAGGCATGAGATGTACATGGAAGATCAAGTAATTGAGAATTTTGAAGTGAAGAAAAGGGGAAAATGTGACTCCTTTAGAGTAAACATGGCCTAGCCAATGCTAAGATGGTTCAGATATTTTCCTTTTTATTTATTTTTATTGCTTTATAAATAATACCATTCAAAATTTCCACTTCCTCACCTCCTTCCATTTCTCTCCAGCTCCCCCAATCCCCCTCCCCCTCCAGTACTAAGAGAGGGCAGAGTACCCAGCCCTGTGTGAAGTTCAAGGCCCTCCCCCCTCCATCCAGGCTTAGGAAGGTGTGCACCCAAATAGACTAGTATCCCAAAAAAGCCAGTACATGCAGTAGATACAAATCCCAGTGCCATTATTATTGGCTTGTCAGTCTGCCCCAATTGTCAGCCACATTCAGAGGGTCCAGTTTGATCACATGGTCATTCAGTCCCAGTCCAGCTGGATTTGCTGAGCTCCCGTTAGATCAGGCACACTGTCTCAACAAGTGGTCCAAACCCTTGTGGTCCTGACTTCCTTGCTCATATTCTCCCTCCTTCTGCTCCTCATTTGGAACTTGGGAGCTCAGTCCAGTGCTCCAATGTGGGTCTCTGTCTCTATCTCCATCGGTTGCTGGACTAAGGTTCTATGGCAGTATTCAAGATAGTCCAAACCAGATTCAAAAAAAAATACCTATCCACTAATCTATCCCTTAAGAATGCAGTAGAAGGAAAACGCCAACACAAGGAAGTTAACTGTACCCATGAAAGCTCAGGAAATTGATAATCGCATACCAGCAAATCTTGAAGAATGGAAACCTACACATGCTACCACAAAAAACTAACAAGAATTAACAAGCACTGGTTATTAATACATTAATGGACTCAACTCACCTAAAAAAAGATACAGACTAAGAAAATTGATACAGAAACAGGATCCATCCTTTTGCTGCATACAAGAAACTCATCTCAATTTCAAAAACAGATATTTCTTCAGAGTAAAGGGTTGAACAAAGACTTACTAATCAAATGGACCTAAGAAACAAGCTGGTGTCGCTACCCTAAATAGACTTCAAACTAAAGGTAATCAATGAGGACTGAATGAGAAGCCAATGATAATGGAACTGGGTTTTGATTCTACTGCATGTACTGACTTTTTGGGAGCCTACTCTGCTTGGATGCACACCTTCCTAGACTTGGATGGAGGGGGGAGCACCTTGGACTTCCCACAGGGCAGAGCACCCTGACTTCTCTTAGGACTGGAGAGGGAGGGGGAGGTGGAATGGGCGGGGAGGAGGGAAATGGGAGGAGAGGAGGTGGAAATTTTTAATAAATAAATAAATTAAAAAATAAAAAAAATTAAAAAAAGAAATAAGGAAGGAATTTTCATACTCACCACAGAAAAAAATACATCAAGATGAAAATTCATTCCTGTACATATACACCCCAAATACAAGGACACCTACTTTAGTAATAAAAACATTACTAAAGCTTAAATCCCACAACAAGCCCCCCACACTACTAGTTGGAGATTTCAACACTCCACTCTCATCAATGGACAGGTCTGTCAGACAGGGAACTATCAGGTGTTATGACTCAAATGTGCTTAAAAGACATCTATAAAACATTCCATCCAAACACAAAAGAATACACCTTCTTCTCAGCACGTCATGCAACCTTCTCTAAAACTGACGACATACTTAGTCACAAAATAAAACTCAACACATACAAATGAATTAGAATAACCCCCTGTATCCGATCTGATTACCATGGCTTAAATTTAGAATTCAACAACAATGCAAATTTCAGGAAGTTTACAAAGTCATGGTAACTGAATAATACTGAATTGAATCGCCCCTGAGTTAAGAACGAAATAAATAAATTAATTAAAGACTTCTTAGAATTAATGAAAACAAAGGTATAACATGCCAAAACTTATGGGTCACAATGAAAACAGTACTAAGAGAACATTTCATCACACTAAATGCCTATATGAAGAAGCTGAAGAAATTCCACAGTAGTGAATTAACAGAACACATGAGAGCTCTAGAACAAAAAGAAGCAAATTCACCCAGATGGGTTAAATGCCAGGAAATAAATTGAAGGCTGAATAGAAATGAAGAAAGCAATACAAAGAATCAATGAGACCAAGAGTTATTTTCTTGAAAAAAAATCAAGAAGATGGACAAACTCTTATCCAAACTAACCAAAAGGCAAAGAGAGAATATCCAAACCAACAACATCAGATAAAATGAAGAATATAACAATAGACACTGAAGAAATCCAGAGAATAATGAGATCATACTTCAAAAACATGTACTCTACAAAACTGAAAAAAAGTTAAAAGAAATGGACAAATTTCTTCATAGGTTTCATTTTGCAAAATTAATTTAATAGAAAAAACAATTTAAATAGACCTATAACTCCTATGGAAATAGAAGCAGTCATTAAAAGTCTCCCAACCAAAAAAATGTCCAGGACCAGCTACATGGCTTCAGCACAGAATTTCAAAAAAGAACTAAGTCCAATATTCCTCAAATTGTTGTATACAATAGAAAAAGAAGGAATAATACCAAATTCCTTTTATGAGACTCTAGTTACCCTGATAACTAAACTACATAAAGATGAAACAAAGACAGAGAACTACAGATCAGTCTCCCTTATAAATATTAATGTAAAATTACTCAATAAAATACTGGAATCCAAGAACACATCAAAAATTCATCCACTATAACCATGCAGGCTTGCCTCATGCCAGAGATGCTGATTTGATTCAACATATGAAAATCTCTCAGTATGATTAACGACATAAACAGATTGAGAGAGGAAAAAGTACACATGATCATCTCATTAGATGCTGAAGAGGCCTTTAACAAAATCCAGCAACCCTTCTTGATAAATGTCTTGGAGTGATCAAGGATACAAGGATCATATCTAAACAAAATAAAAGCAATTTGCAGCAAGCTGACAGTCAACATAAAATCAATGGAGAGACACTCAAAGTGATTCCACTAAAGTCAGGAACAAGTCAGCACTGTTCACTCTTCCATATCTACTCAATATAGTACTTGAAGTTCTAGCTAGAGAAATAAGACAACAAGGGGATCAAGGGGATTCGAATTAGAATGGAAGAAGTCAAATTATCATTATTTGTAGATGATATGGTTGTATATATAAGTGACGCCAAAAGGTATAATAGGGAACTCCTACATCTGATAAACATCATCAGTAATGTTTGGGGAGACAAGATTAGCTAAATAAATAAATAAATAAATAAATAAATAAATAAATAAATAAATAAATAANTAAATAAATAAATAAGATTAGTAGCCCTCCTATATACAAATGATCAACAGGCCAAAAAAGAAATGAGAGAATTATCCCCCTTTATAGTAGCCACAAATGTAAAATATTTTGGGATAACTCTAGCCAAAAAATGAAAGACCTGTATGACAAGTATTTTAAGAAGGAAATTGAAAAAACTATCAGAAAATGGGAAGATCTTCCATGCTCTAGGATAAGTTGGAGCAACAAAATAAAAATGGCAATGATACCAAAAACAATTTACAGAATTAATGCAATACCCATAAAAATCACAACTAATTCTTCACAGCCTGGAAAGAACAATACTCAACATCATATGGAAAAACAAAGAACCCAGAATAGCTAAAAGAGTAATACACTTGTGCAATAAAGGAACATCTGAAGGCATCATTATTTCTGACTTCAAACTTTAATATTCAGCTATAGTAATAGAGACAGCTTGGGATTTGTGTAAAAACAGACATGAGGACAGATTAAATTGAATAGAAAACCCTGACATAAATCCATACATTTATGAATACCTGATTTTTGATTTAAAAAAACACCAAAATGGTACAAATAAAAAAAGAAGCATATTCAACAAATGGTCTTGGTATCACTGGACTATAGATTTATAGTAAATAGATCTATATCTATCATCTTGCACAAAACTCAAGCCCAAGATGGACAAAGGACCTCAACATAAATCCAGTTGTATTAAACTTACAGAAGAGAAAAAAGGAAGTAGCTTTGAATGCCTAGGCACAGGGGACCTGTCTATAACAGCAGTAGCACAGACACTGAGAGCAATAATTAATAAACAAGACCTCTTAGAACAGAAAGTAATGTATAAGGCAAAGGACACGGTAAATAAGACAAAATAACAGCCTAGAGAATGGGAAAAGATCTTCACCAACCACACATTTGACAGAGGGCTGACCTTTAAAATATATAAAGAACTCAAGAAGCTAAACATTAAAATATTAAATAATCCAATCAAAAAAATAAGGTGCAGAGCTAAACAGAGAAATCTCAACAGAAGAATTTAAATTGGCCAAAAGACATTTAAAGAATTGCTTAAAATCCTTAATTATTGGGGAAATGCAAGTCAAAACGACTATAAGGTACCATCTTGCACCTGTCAAAATGGCTAAGATCAAAAGTACTGAGGACAGCTTATTTTGGAGAGGCTCTGGAGGCAGGGATCACTCCTTCATTACTAATGGGAGTGAAAACTTGTATAGCCACTTTAGAAGTCAGTATAGTGGTTTCTCAGAAAGTTGGAAATCAATCTGATTCAAGATCAAGTTATAACACCCTTTTGCATATACCCAAAGGATACTCAATCATATCAAAAGGACATTTGCTCAGCTATGTTCATAACAGCATTATTTGTAATAGCCAGAACCTGGAACAACCTAATACACCTCAATTGATGTAGATAAAGAGAATGTGGTAGCTTTACTCAACAGTGTTACTCAGCTGAAAAAAAAAGATATGAAATATGCAGTCAAATGGATGCAGTTAGAAACAACCATCTAGAGTGACCATCTTGAGTGAGACAAGAATCAAAAATACAAACACGGTATACACTCACTCATAAGTGGTATGTACTCATGTATAACTGGATAACCAGACTACAATCCTCTACTCCAGAGATGCTGGTAACAAGGAACACTGTTAGAGGGACACATGATCACCAGGGAAAGCATATTAGATGGGCTCTTATGACAAACTCGGGGTGAGAGGGGAGGTAAAAAGGAGGGGATGGGATATGAGAACATGGGGGAACTGAATAGTCAAGGGAGGAGAGGGACAGAGTGGAAAAGCAATGAAAGAGAAATCTTGATTGGAGGAGCCAAGGAAAATTCCCAGAAATCAAAAAGGATGACAACAGCCAAGACTCCCAGTAGTAGTGGAAAGAGACCCTGAACTGACCTTTCCTTGTAATCAGATTGGTGAATTCCCCAACTATCATCACAGAGCCTTCATCTAGTACCTGACACTACCAGATACAGAGATCCACAGCCAAGCACCAGGGTGAGTCTTAATACTGGGGGGCGGGACTTTGACATGCTCCAGGTTGCCAGATTTTCTTGACTTCCCATGAGAGCCCTTACCCATTGGGAGGAGTGGATGTGGGATGGGCTTTGGAGTAGGCAGAGGAGGGGTGGGAGTGAAAAAAGTAGAATGTAAAATTAAATTAAAAGAGAACTTTAAAAAGAAAATAAGTGTTTTGATTTAATCTGCTTTTCATATATAAGATTAAAAATGTGAATATACATACTTACATTTATTTTTCTCTGTTTACATTTATAAATATTTGCAATTATTTCCAGGTTGAAGGACATAGTAATCTGATGTCTACCTATGAACAAAATTGATTTATTCCTTCCTAATCTGCTTTAACATTTTTGCTTATTTTTCTCATTATCTTGCATTATCTAGGAGTCACACTATTATGTTGTTATAGCAGTGAGCAGATGTCTTTGCCTTTTTTTCTAATCTTAGTGATAATTGTCTTGTCTCTCACTTGTCTTATATATAAGTAAGATTTTACTGATATTACTTTTATTAATTTCTATCATTATTTTAGTTTAGCATTTTAAAATTCACCCCTTTTTTATGATTCCTAATAGATGTGCTTTCAATAGATGGGTCATACATAGTTGAAATATTTTCTTGCTGTATTAAAATACTAAATTTCAATAAAACGAAGTTTAAAGTTAGGTGATGAAATTCATGACACAGTTTCCCACATTCTCTTATTGTCCAAGTAAAAAGAGACAAGTGTACTGATTCATCACTGAAGGAAATGCAAACAAAGCCAGAATTCACTTGCATACTTCTCGAACTTCTGAGGTCCATTCCAAATCTTTAAGGCAGAAGCATGTTGACACTACCACCACCACCATTCTTATGATCCATCTATTCCCATTTCTCTGAGCACTCTTCAGAACATTTCAATTGATCAATATTACAAGATTTTATTGAAAACCTAGGTGTCATTTATATAAATCTTAAGATCTTCAAGCAATATAAGAATTTTTTATTCTCCAAATGGAGCCTAAGTGATATCCTAATGGTTAGTAACACCTGTTGTTCTTTTAGAGGACTAAGGATCAACTTTCAGTATGTGGTAGCTCACAACCCTTAGTCAAGCTCTAAAAGATTCATGACCTTTACCTGCAAATTCCTACACACAATTGGTCAATATATACATATTTAGACACACACACACACACACACACATATATATATACATAATAAGCATACAAATTAATCTAATAAAATATATAGAAATACTTATTGATCAATAAGAGAAAAATATTTTTCTCACATAATAAATTATGACATGATGCATATTCATGACCTTATTAAGGGCCTATAGCTCCCCACATTTCCTTCAGGAATAGGATCGGAAAATTCACCATTACCCTTGATTCCAGAAGTAACAACAAAGAACATCACTGAGAAATCGGGTAAGTGACAAACAGTTGCTAATGATACTGTTACTCCCGTTAGACCATCAATAATTTAGGTGATTTCGGTAGCATAAAAAACTAGAAAATACACTATTTAGATAGAAAATATGGGTACATAGTAAATAAAATTAAGGAGGAGTTTACAGTGGGCTATGATTCCAGAAGGCAGTATGTCCATCATGCTAGTGAGGCATGGTATGAAGAACAGGAGGTTGATGTATCATATCTCATGACAGAGAAGAAAAAAATTAAACTGGAAGCAGGTGGAGGCTATGAACTCTTAAACCATCCTTCTACGGAAGTACTTCATATATATATATATATGCACACATTTTTATAGATATTTTATTGATATTTATTGAGTGCTACAATTTTCTCTGCTCCCCTCACTGTCTCTCCCCTCCCCTTTCAACTCTCCCCCAAGGTCCCCATACTCCCAATTTACTCAGGAGATCTTGTCTTTTTCTACTTTCTACTTCCCATGCAGATTAGATCTATGTAAGTCTTTCTTAGTGTCCTCATTGCTGTCTAAGTTTGATGTAGGAGGGTCATCTGTCTATTTGTTACTTTCATTGGTCAATAAAGAAACTGCCTTGGCCTTTTGATAGGCTAGCCCTTAGGTGGGTGGAGTA
>LOEQ01006470.1:51821-62262 GCA_001685075.1 Bramus lutescens | reverse complement strand
TCCCCTCCTCTCCTCTCCTCTCCTGTCTTCTCTTCTTTCTCTTTCTTTCCTTCCTTTTTCTTTTTTCAAACAGATAACTACTACCCAGAACTAGAATTAAAAACACTTACTGCCCTACCTGGCTTCAGGGGTTCTGAATTTGAGTCCTTTTATGTGCATAGTAAGCACTTAAACAGTTAAAATATCTTCTTAACCCATTGAACCTTTTTTGAGATCACAATGCCGAGAGTGTTTTTGGATCTTTTCTATTGCTGGATTTGGAGGGTGAGCATCTGTTATATTGTTTCTTCTCTCTGGCTATCCTGTTATTTGAAGAGCTTTCAGCATAAGGGTGGGAGGGCGAGGCAGAAATTCTTACAGCTCGTTTCCCACAGATATCATCACCATATGTAGACCTTGTATTAGATAAGACAAGTTAGTCATGTGGTGAATTACAAGAAGCATACTGATAGACATTCTGATACAGGGAAAGATAGAACGTAAAATAGTAAGCTAGAAATAAAACACTGACATTTGGCACCAGTGTTTAAAACAATGCAGAAACTTTTAACTCAATATATTTTATATTTCACATTTCTTTGTGCAAACGTGTGTGTGTGTGTGTGTGTGTGTGTGTGTGTATGATTCTATGCATTGTTTTCCAGAAGCTATGACAGAAATTTTGCTAATGGACATGGAGGAGAAAATGCAAATATGTAGATTATGAACAGACAAGAATATGCCCCATTCTCACAATGGAGCATCCAAGCTTTTCCAAGATTCCACAGACTATTGAGAACTATAAAATGTAATCTCTATAAGAAGAGCCATTTTTGTAAGTATATTGTGGTAGCTTTGGTTGGAAATCCAGTATTGTACAGACCCTAAGGAAGGTGGTCAGATGACAACAATTGAGAGCGCAAGAGTGACAGAACACAATCAATGAGTAAAATGAAGAGAAAAACCCATGAAACATGCTTTTGGTGAGTGTGCAGAGGAGTGAGTAGCATCACATCCAGCATGTCTTCTGCTTACTCACTAAGCACACTTTCGATGTTCTCTCATTGCTCCAGTTCTGCAATTACTAAGCTCAGTGAGTGATTATTTTTCCCAGAAGAATACTTCATCTGTGCTCTAGAATTTCCAATGAAATCTATGCACCGAAATTGCATTTCTACGTGCTATTCAAGTACATTCTAATTTCCAAAATGATCTGATATTAAAAGTATATTTCTATATACAGAGATGTTTCTTGCAATTCAAAATTTAAGAATTAATACTAGTGATTTCTTAACGAAAGTCCTTTTTTTTAAATTTTTGATTTTAGTACAATTATATTTCTCTTTTCTGTTTCCTACCTTTTACTTATGCCATATATTTCTCCTTGCTTTCTTCAAATTTGTGTTTTTTTTCTGTTTTTATACATGCAATATATATACATATGTCACCAGTAGTTATCGTTTTCTGTTCCTTTATATGATTTAAATCAAATAAATACTACTAAAACATAAATAATTAGATTAAAGCAATCTATTGGTTGAAGTGAGTATCTTATATATAAAGTTATAATTATGTCTTCTTTATCATTATTATTATTATTATTATTTTGCAATTTCTATTGCAAAATCTAGCTGTCACAAGAATCCTGAAGCAATTCACATTTTCCTCATATAACATAAGAAATTATTTTATGTCATAACTACAGGTAATTTTCACTAGCAGGGAGGTTTGGTAATATGTAACAAGTATTGTGAAGGAATGCATCAGTGACTTCTGTATGTTTGGAAGATGTTTTTCTTGAACATCACTCAATCACATTACATTTTGTATTGCAGAAGATAAAGTTGTCTATAAACTCATCTATAAACTCAGTGCCATCTTTGTACAGAGAATGGAACTAATATGGATGACTCAATCAGAGCTACAGAATGTAGAGGCAAAATCAACTTTATGGGTTTTTTTAGATTGCATTTGCATAATCTATCATCCCAGGACTCCTTGCTCAAGTTTGTTACTGTTTGAGTAACATCTTGGGGTAGGTATATGCCGAGAAAGAAATCTCTGCAAAGGCAATGGATTTTCATTGGCTTGGGGGGTAACAGAATAGATTCACAAGGAGACATTAAACAGAATTACAGGAGTCACCACCTGCTGTCAAACATCATGTCTGTATTTGTTATGCTAATTATTTATATTACTTTGCTCTCATTTATCCATTATACATTATTATATTTAACATAATACTCAACATCTGTTGATGATGGCACCATTCAACAGGATCCAAACTATACAACAGGTATGACACTTTATATTCTAAATGGAAATACATATATTTCTTGAAGTTCCTTTTCCTTTTTAAAATTTATTCTTTTATTTAGCTTTATAAAGTGAATACATATTGATCACAATTTTTCTTTTGACTTATTAGATTTTATTTTCTATTTATCTTTAAAATTTAAAACAAAACAACTGTGGGCCAAGTAAATAAATATTGATATTATAACACACCACAAAATAAGCACTTACTTGCAGTTGATCAATTTTTTGTGTATTTGAGATGTTGAAAACATAAGTATTCATAAATACACATTAATATCATTAGTCGTTATATATTTGTAATGTTGGACTCTTAAAGCTGTCTCATTTATATGCAATGTATTTTTCATGATGTAATTTGACTTAAATGAAAATATTTGGTAGGCTAAAACATACATTCAAGTTGAAAACACTGGTTGTGTTTATTGGGTTGTTTGGTTTTTAATATAAAGAGATATCCTAACAGTAATGCTTCCACATGAGTTTTTGGATTTATGGAAGTCAAAAAGTTAATTTTTATGGATAACATTTATTTCATGTTTTTCCTGTCCAGAAATATGGTATATGTTGCAGGACATACATCTAGATAGCTTTTCTGTTTCCTATATGTGAATGATATAAGTGAAAGTAGTTACTCTCAATGAAGTCAGTGGTAGCATGTGCCACTGGGTACCAGGTATTTGAAGAAATATAGCAGGACTATCTTCAAAGTTCTCTTGTCTTTCATAGAGCAGTGTGACACCATTGAGAATGAGCAGTAAACAGAAACAACTAGACACTGAATCACTTGCAGTAACTACAGACCAACTTTTGAATTTTGCTTATTTCTGACTTATGAGGTTTGATTGTTCAATGGCTGTTATGTTATTTAATTAATAAGCTAACTGTCAGCGACAGGGATAGATGTGAAAACAATGAATATATTTGAACTTTTGACTGAATTTTCCACATTGATATTAGATGTTCCACATAGGGCTAATAAAGTTCAGTTTATATCATATCCCCTGAATATCTGAACTATAAATTACTCTTTGGAATAATTAATTTCCATGCCACATGTGGAATGACCATTAATTATTTCGGTTTTTAATTGAGCCATAATTTGAAACTCCTGAATTGAAAGATTCTATGTGTTTCATACACCCATTATGGGCGTCATAAACAATAATAATAAATGTGGAATTGATGACATTTAGCAGTAAACAAGACTTCTTTCTGAAATGTTGTTATGCTTTGTCATTTCTTTTTCATTCTTAACTGTTTTATACTGCATATTTGAATTAATATTATATTTGTTCTGAGAGAATATAAACATACTAAGAGAGATTTGGGGACATTCTCCAAATAGCATTAAATATTGTAAGCTTTTTATTCAGATTTTATTATAATATGTGTCAGAAGGAATTTTGTGATTTGTGAAAAAAATGAAGTTTCTATGATAATTTAAGATGAAGAAAATTTAAAAGTCTGTTCTGTTGAGAGAGCAAAATATTGACCAATACTGGACAGAAAGCAGAACTCATAAGCAAATACATTGCATTAAAACCAGTATTTGTTTTTTCCATGTGTTCCATTTATTTATTTATTCTTATTCTTTTTTAATATTGCTATTGTGCTATATAGTTTTCTCTGATCTCCAAATCTCACTCCTCTCCTCCTACCCTCTCCCATGATCCTCATGCTCCCTATACCCAGGAGATCTTGTCTTTTTCTAATTCTCGTGTAGATTAGATCCATGCATGTCATTCTTAGGGTCCTCTTTGTTGTCGAAGTTCTCTGGGATTATGAACTATATGTTGATTTTTCTCTGCTTTATGTCTAAATACCACTTATGAGTAAATATATATTATATTTATCTTCCTGGGTCTTGTTTACCTCATTCAATATGATGTTTTCAAGGGTAACCATTCATTTTCTAATAAATATCAAGTTGTCATTTTTTTCTACTGTGTAGTACTCCATTGTGTAAATATACCACATTTTCCTTATCCATTTTTCAGTTGAATGGCATATAGGTTGTTTCCAGGTTCTGGCCATGACAAATAATTTTAATATGAATATAGTTGATCACATGTCCTTGTAGTAAGATTGAGTATCCTTTGGGTATATATACAAAGGTAGTATCGATGGGTCTTGAGGTAGGTTGTTTCCTTATTTTAAGAAATTGCCATATTGAGTTTCAAAGCAGATTTACCAGTTTGCACTCCCAGTAGCAATGTAGGAGAGATACCTTTATGCAACATCACAGCATAAGCTGTCATCAGTGTTTCTGATCTTGGCCATTCAGACAGGTGTAAGATGAAATCTCAGATGTGTTTTGGTTTACATTTTTCTGATGGCTATGAATATTGATAATTTCTGTGTCTTTCAGCCATTTTAGATTTATCTGTTGAGAGTTCTCTGTTTACATCTGGACCCCATTTTTATTGGACATTTGTTCCTTTTATGACCAATCTCTTGAGTTCTTTGTATATTTTTGAGATCAGCCCTTTATCTGATGTGAGATTGGTGAGGATCTTTTCACATTCTGTAGGCTGCTGTTTTGTCTTTTTTTTTTTAAAGCACTTCTTTGCTTTACAGAAAGTTCTCAGTTTCAGGTGGTCCCAATTATTAGTTGTTTCTCTCAGTGTCTGCACTACCGGGATATATTTAGGAAGTGGTCTCCAGTGCCAATGTGTTCAAGTACTACCCACTTCCTTTTCTTTGAGATTCAGTATAGTTGGTTTTATGTTGAGTTTTTGTTTTATAAATTTCAACTTGAGTTTTGTGCATAGTGAAAGATATGTATCTATTTTCAGTCTTCTACATGTTGATATCCATTTATACCAGCACCATTTGTTGAATATGCTTTCTTTTTTTCCATCTTACATTTTTTGCTTTTTGTCAAAAACTAGGTGTTCGTAGGTGTGTGGATTAATAGCTGTGTTTTCAATTTGGCTCCGTTAGTCCTGTTTGTTTCTATGTCAATACCAGGCTGTTTTCATCATTGTAGTTCCTTAATAGAGTCTGAAGTCAAGGATTAGGATGCATCCAGAAGTTTCTTTATTGTACAGGATTGTTTGGTCTATCATATGTTTTTTGCCTTGCAAAATGAACTTGAGTATTGTTCTTTCAAGGTCTGTGAAGAATGTTGCTGGGATTTTGGTGGGCATTGCATTTAATCTATAGTTTGCTTTTGGTAAAATTGCCATTTTTAGTATGTTAATTCTACCTATCCAAAAACATGGGAGAATTTTCCATTTTCTGGTGTCTTCTTCAATTTTTTTTCTTCAAAGTTAATGTCATACAGGTCTTTCACTTATTTGGCTAGAGTTACTCCAAGATATTTTTTGTTATTTGTGGTTATTATGAACTGTATGTTTCTCTGATTTCTTTCTCAGCCCATTCATAATTAAAATTAATCTTATATCTTACTACATTATTGAAGGTTTTATGAGTTGTAGCAGTTCCTTGGTAGAATTTTTGTGATCACTTGTGTAAACTATCATATCATCAACAAATAATGAAAGTTTGACATATTTTCTGATTTGAATCCCCTTAAACTCTGTTTGTTGTGTTATTGCTCTATGTAGAACCTCAAATACTACATTGAAGAGATATGGACAGAGTCGACAACCTTGTCTTTTTCCTGATTTCATTCAGTGGGATCACTTTGTGTTTCTTTCCATTTAGTTTGAAGTTGGCTGTTGGTTATGTATATTGCCTTTATTATATATAGGGAGGTTCTTTGTATCACTGCTCTCTCCAATAATTTTATCATGAAGACATGTGGTATTTTATCAAAGGTTTTTTGAAATCTAATGAGATTATCATGTGTTTATTTTTTCAGTTTATCTATGTCGTAGATTACATTGACAGATTTTCATATGTTGAACTATCCCTACATCTCTGGGATGACTTACTTGGCCATGGTGGATGATTTTTTGATGAGTGCTTGGATTCATTTTGCCACTATTTGAGCATCTTTGTATCAGTGTTCATGAGTGTTTTTAGTATGTAGCTTTCTTCTTTGTAATGTCTTTATGTGGTTTGAGTATCAGAGTAATTGTAGCCTCCGAAAAAGAGTTTGCCAGTGTTCTTTTTGTTCCTATAGTGTGGAACAATTTGAGGAGTATTAGTATTAATTCTTCTTTGAAAGTCTTGTAGAAATCTGTGCTGAAACCATTTGGTCCTGGATATTCTTTTTTGGTTGAAAGACTTTTGATGACTGTTTCTATTCAATTTGCTTAATCTGTTCTTGATTTAATTTTGGTAAGTGATATTTATCTAGAAAATTGTTCATTTCCTTTAGGTTTTTCCAATTTGGTGGGCATCAGGTTTTCAAAATATGACCTGATGATTCTCTGAATTTTTTTTATCTTTTGCT
Source organism: Bramus lutescens (assembly GCA_001685075.1). NCBI lineage: Eukaryota > Metazoa > Chordata > Mammalia > Rodentia > Cricetidae > Bramus > Bramus lutescens. The sequence goes on along the minus strand of LOEQ01006470.1, from coordinate 55,601 downwards.
ATGCTCCCCCATTTTTATTTCTGATTTTATTAATTTGGATATTCTTTCTCTTCTTTTCAGTTAATTTGGATAAAGTTTTTTTTCTATTTTGTTGATTTTTCTCAAAGAACCAACTCTTTGTCTCTTTAATTCATTGTATTGTTTTCTTTGTTTCTATTTTGTAGATTTCAGCTCTCAGTTTGCTTATTTCCTGACTTCTTAGGTCAGTTTGCTTCTTATTGTATAGAGTTTTTAGTTGTTTTGTTAACTCCCTAGTATGGGCTTTTTCCAGCTTCTGTATGTAGGCATTTAGTGCTATAAACTTTCCTTTAACATTGGTTCAATAGTGTCCCATAATGTTGGGTATGTTGTGTTTTCATTTTCATTGGATTTTAGGAAGTCTTTAATTTCCTCCTTTATTTATGCTTTTATCCATTGGTGATTAAGGTGAGCATTGTCTCATTTCCATGTGTTTGTGGGATTTCTGAAATTAGTCTTGTTGTTGAATTCTAATTTTAAACCACGTTGATCCAATAAGATATGAGGGGTTGTTCCAAATTTTTTTCTATCTGTTGATGTTTGCTTTGTTACTTAGTATGTGGTCAGTTTTTGAGAAGGTTCCATAATCTGCTGAGAAGAAGGTATATACTTTATGGATGGATGTAATGAATTTTCTATAGGTGTCTGTTGAGTCCATTTGAGTCATAACATTTGTTAGTTCCCCAATTTCTTTGTTAAGTTTCTGTCTGACAGACCTGTACAGTGCTGAGAGTGGGATGCTGAAGCCTCCCACTGTTAGTGTGTGGGTTTAATGTGTGATTTAAGCTTTAGTAGTGTTTCTTTTACATATGTGTGTGTCCTTGTATTTGGGGCATAGATGATCAGTATTTAGATTTCTTCTTGATGGATTTTTTTTTCTGTGATATAAGTGAAATATCCTTATTTGTTTCTTTTGGTTTAGTTTGAAATCTATTTTGTTAGATATTGAGATAACTATACCAGCTTGTTTTCTAAGTCCATTTGATTGGAACATCTTTTACCATTCCTTTACTATAAAGTGATTTCCATCATTGAGGTTGACATGTGTTTATGTATGCAGCACAAGGATTCATTTTGGTTTTGTGTCCAATTAGTTAGCCTATGCCATTTTATAGATGCATTGAATCCATTTGTATTAAGGGATATTAATGAACAGTGATTGTTACTTCTTATTTTTTTAGTTATAATTGTTTGCAATGTTATTGTTTGTGTTTTTCCTTTTCTTTTAGATTTGCTTTTGTGACATCATCTGTTATTTGTGTTTTTGTGAATGTAGCTAACTTCCTTGGATTGGATTTTTTTTTCTACTACTACTTTGTGTAAGGCTGGGTTTGTGGGTAGGTATTGCTTCATTCTGGTTCTGTCATCGACAATCTTTTTTTTTTAATCTATCGTGATTTAAAGTTTTCTGGTTATAATTGTCTGGGCTGGCATCCTTGGACTTTTAATGTCTGAATAATGTTTGACCAGTATCTTCTGGCTTTCATTGTTTTCATTGAGAATTCAGGAGTAATTCTGATAAGTCTGCCTTTATATATTACTTGGCCTTTTCCCTTTGCAGCTCTTAATAGTCTTTCTTTATTCTGTATATTTAGAGATTTGATTATTATGTGACAAGGGGACATTTTAGTTTTGTCAATCTATTTGGTTTTCTGCAAGCTTCTAGTATCTTCAAATGCTTATCTTTCTTTAGGTGGGAAATTTTTCTTCTATGATTTTGTTGAATATATTTTCTATGCCAATGAGTTGTATTTTGCCTCTATCTTCCTTCTCTATTGTTTTTATGTTTGGTCTTTTCATGGTGTCCCATATTTCCTGGATATTTTTATTATGCTTTTGTTAGATTTTTAAATTTTTTTTAGATTTAAAATATTTCCTCTATCGTATCTTCAATGCTTGACATTCTCTCTGCTGTCTCTTGTTTTTTTCTGCTTATGCTTGCATTTGTGGTTCCTTGGTGTGAGAGGTTCTTTTGTCTGTGTGTTGCTTTTATTGGTTAATGAATAAAGAAACTGCCTTGGCCTGTTGATAGGGCAAAATTAAGGAATATGGGAAAACTGGACTGAATAATGGGAGAAGGACTCTGAGTTAGAGAGAAGCTATGGACCCTCCACCTGGGACAGATGTTGGAAACATTACCTGGTAAGCCACTGTGAGGTGGCAATGCACAGATTAATGAAAATGGGTTAATTAATATGTAAGAATTAGCCAGTAAGAAGCTAGTGCTAATGGGCCAATCAGGTATTTAAATAATACAGTTTCTGTGTGATTATTTTGGGTGTAATCTAGCCAGGTGAGCAGAAATCAACAAGTAGACCCCATAACAGTTCCTAATCATTTTCCCTTATTTTCTGTTTCCAGAATTCCCTCAGTTTGTGTTTTTCTTACTGTCTCTCTTTTTACTTTCAAGTCTTCAACCATTACTTTCATCTGTTTGATTGATTTTCTTTAAGAAATTTGATGATTTCTTTCAATTTTCTATATGGTTTTTTGTCCATTTCTTTTAGAGAATTGTTCATTTCCTTTTTAAGGGCCTAAAACATTCTCTTAAAGTTACTTTTTAGGTCATTTTCTTCTGCTTCATCTGAATTGGGGTATTCAAGTCTTTGTGTTAGAGCCACTAGCTTTTGCTGGTGCCCTGCTGCTCTTTGTGGTATTGAATGTGTTTACCTTGTCTACTCATCTTTTTCTCTGATAGTTGTAGTTGTGGGCATGTCTCCAATGATCACTCTGCCAGGTTCCAGTGGATCCAAGTCTCAAAAGTCTCAAATGGTTGCTCTTCATGGTGGAATCGTGGGCATGGATTCTGTCATCCCATAGGTCACTCAGCATTCCTGGAAATCATTTGCTATTCCTAAATTTGCTCTACAATCCTGGAGATCATTTGGTCCTGCTCCCACAGATCTCACTCACATGGGCCTGCTCAAGTGGACATCACTGGCTCAGGCACTGATTCTATAGAGGTGATTGGCTCGAGCCTGTTTCCACAGAGGCCACTGNNNNGCTCATGTCTGCTCCATTAGAATTTGCTGGCTAGGGACTGCTCCCACAGATGTCCCTGATCTGGACCTATTCTGGATAAGGTCACCAGCTAGAGCCTTGTCCTATGGAGGCCACTGTCTTTGGCCAGTCCCATAGAGGTAGCATTAGATCATGCTTGCTTCTTTGGAGGTTACTTACTCATACCAGCTCCTGCAGAGGTTGCTTAAAGCCAGTATGTCTTAACTGAAGCAAATATTTGTATGATTGAGTATGCTCATGTGCAAGCCTTGGAATAAACTTAAATTCATCCTCAGAAATAACACTTGCCTTATTTTTTAGAAAAGACTGACCATTTATCAGAGACACCCATCTTTCTAGAAGGCTTCCCAGAAAGCTCCAAAAATAGTCTTTTGTGTCCAAAACACTGTTATTGATTTCAAGACCTGATATTGGGTTCGTCGTTTATGGATTCTAGGGGTGGAACTTGAAGCACCAATATTGTAGACAAGTTCTTTCCCATTGAGCCATCTCCCTACACCTCAGTTTGTGTATACTGATCAACTGGTTACAGTTTATCCAAGAACCTTAATCAGAAGGACAAATACAGACCTAACACTGACATGAGGATAGTCCCAAAAGAACACAAATAAACCAACAATCATGTGTGACCAGTTAGACCAGAGTTTATCACATTACCTACTTCAAATCAAGGGTTTGTTGTCTTTCTTACCTCTCTCTCTCTTTCTCTCTCTCTCTCCTTCCTTCCTTCCTTCCTTCCTT
>LOEQ01006470.1:26210-51559 GCA_001685075.1 Bramus lutescens | reverse complement strand
AAATAAATAAATAAATAAATAAATAAATAAATAAATAAATAAATAAATAAATAAATAAGTAAATAAATAAAATAGAAAGTTTGGAGTGGATGTATGAACTCCTCTAGTGATGTCTCGAAAGCAATTGAATCATAAAGAGGTTGATATTATAAAAACATATACTCAATACTAGATTATTTGTAGTTATGATTTAGGATAAAGTGTCAAATATTTTAGAATTTCATTACAATCAAATTATAATTTACTATCGCTTACTTAAATAAGACAAAACTGTAACATGCTGATACTATCAATTAGCAAAGTTACATGTAGTCTAAATCTTAATAAAAATGAAGCCTTCAAAAGATTAAGAAACAATACATTCATTAAATGATTTAAAGCAACATCTCATTATATTCTCAGGATGTTTTGAACTCCCAGGTCAAGAAGTGTTGACTATCTCAAAAACAACATATTCAGCTTAGAAAGCAATATTTTAGTGTGTTGAAAAGACCATATTATTTCTTTTAATTTAGATGATGGATTTTACTCAGATGCTCTTAAAAAAAGCCTGTTCTGCACATTTTTAAAAAAAACTTTTCCATTTCTAGGTTTCTCATATCTTTATAAAATAAAAGATTTCTCTTGAGAGTCTTTAAAGCAGTACTGTGCTTTCAGACAGGCCTACAGACTGAGCTGCTAACACAGATGGTTTTCTGCCTTTCTTTTACTGATATTGAGAGGAATAGATTCCCTAGATATTGGAAATTTTATGTTTAAACAGCCCTTAGTATCAATAGTTTTTTTTTCCTAACATTTAACCCTACTCTCCCATTCTCAAACAGAAGTTTCTCTTGGCTTCATTTTATTCTCAGTGGAAAAGAGAACAGATGGCCATTGTTTTTCGTTGAAAAACTGTTCATCCACTATAAGACAGTTGCTAACAAGACCTTTTATTTGATCTTAAACGCAATTATTTCAAGTCACATAAAGAGAAGCAAAAGTTATCTCAAGTTTACCTAGTCAGTCTCACAAAATCTTGTGAAATATATTATTCTGGAAGATGTCCTATTAATAGACATTTGATGTTTGCAACTGTGCCGATATGAATTAGAATGACCCTTTAAGTTCATATATTTGACGTTTTGTTCCCAGTTAGTGACTGTTTACCAAGGGTTAGGAGGTCTGGTTTCGCTGGAGGAGGAGTATCCCTGGAGGCAGAGTTGTGGTTTCAAAAGTGCGTATCAAAACCTACCCCAGTTTCTCTATTACTTTCCTTGGAATTCTTGACCAGGATGTAAGCTCTTAGCTAATGCACCTTGTTGTGCTTGCCTGCTGCCTGTCTTCCCTCCATAATGATAATTAACTAACCCCCTAAATTTTAAGCAGGTCTCTATGACACAGTGGGAATACACATGCAACTCATGACTACCTAGGTTCCCTTCACAAGAGCTACACAAACATTTGATCATTGAGTCATGTTGAAAAAGGGGCTGATGTATGTACTGATTTCAAGAAAAGAGTTCAATATATAATCTAAAATACCACAATACAAATAGCAACAAGAATTATCTCTATGTTATTGACTCGATCTTTAATAATACATATCATATGGGAGGTAAAGTGATTTGTCATTTTAAAATATAAATATTATTTCAAAGTTATTTGAATGTAGTTACATTTATTCAGATAAATGAAATATAAACTTCATTAAAGACAAAGATGAAAAAGATAAATTCAAAATCTAGTCACAAATTTTATACTTTTTCAGAATGTGTGAGAAATATTTATAATTAAATGTGATATATACAAACAAATAAATGAACTGATTGTTTATATGGTTAATTCCAACAAAACTCATGATTCTTAGTTAAGAACTTTCTAGGGTATAAAGTATATATTAATCTCAAATTAAAAACATTTATAGTATATTATATGATCCATAATTTATTAAACTTTTTGACAATTTATTATAAAGGGTTATAATGAATTTGTTGCAACTAAAGTGCCAAAGGGTAGAAAATAAAGCAAATAAAAATATATATTATTTTAAAATATCCAAAAAAATAAACACCTCTAAGAGGGATGTTAATAGTATTTAAAAGAAGTAAATAGCATAATATGGACTGAGTGGGTTACATTTATATACTTANCCAAGAAAGAGAGGCCATGATTTTGAGAAAGAGTAAATAGAATAAAGGAGAGGTTGAGGGCAGAAATAGGAAGAGAGGATAAGATGCAATTGTGCTATAATTTTATTTAAAGTGGAAAATAACTCATCTATGATTCAGATCCAAAATGACAGAGAACAAAATTCAAGCAATATATAAGAAATGAGAAAATAAATAAATAACTGAGATGCACTGAAATGTGAAAATACAAAGTATAATAGAAAGAGCAATAAAGGTTATTACCAAAAATCTGTAATTATTAATTTAATCTCTTACAATTTTTAATGAGACTGAAATCATAGTGTAACAATGTATATATAATCAGAAAGCACTATTTTTATGTATTATCCAGTAAGTTACAAATTTAAAATGAAATATGTTGTTATTTTTAAAAGTTAGCTAAGCACTTCAAATTGTCACAGTACAAATGTACCTTAAACAGTTTCCTGTATAGCAAAGATATAACTTGGTGTCACATTTGTAGACTTTGAGTGAACATACACAGATTCAGAGGGCATATCTGTACATTTTATCATATATTCAGAACAATGAAATTTCATACTACAATGTTATTTCACACACACAAAAGGAACAAAATTTTAAAACTTTATATTTTCAAAAATTGTGTAGATATCTGAATATATGAGCCAGACATGTTTTTGAAGACTTGCAAATAATTTTAAATAAAGAATGAGTAGGGGATAACTCATGACTCTATCATAATACTGACAAATGTAGTAAAGATAATCAATAAGAACTTCTTCCACAGCTATATCATGTGGAATACTCCTGCACACACATGCTCATATGCACACACACAGACACACACACACATGCTAAATGAATCTGGCTTTATAATATTAAAATATTTAACTATGAACAGCCTATCACTTATCTTCATTCACTTTTAAACTCCCCCTTGACAAGTTCAGACCTGAATCTTTCTTATTTATTCTAATATACATGCCATTTCATATCATCTAAGGTATCTTAATCACTGGTATAGTTTAGATAGCATCTATATCTGTTAAAAAATTGAAAGTAAAATTAAAATTTTGTTTACTTTTAAGCAATATCATTAATACACATGCCATTTCATATCATCTAAGGTATCTTAATCACTGGTATAGTTTAGATAGCATCTATATCTGTTAAAAAATTGAAAGTAAAATTAAAATTTTGTTTACTTCTAAGCAATATCATTAACTAGAAATATTTCAAGGTAATCTATAGATTCAAGAAATAATAGAATAATTTAACGGTTGTTGATTAAAGACTGAAAACACACACACACACACACATATATATATATATATAGAGAGAGAGAGAGNCACATATATATATATATATATAGAGAGAGAGAGAGAGAGAGAGAGAGAGAGAGACTGAATTAAACATTTCTGTAGATTGTTGACAGCCAATTCAGAAAAATACTTTAAAGGGGATCATTAATCAATTTATATTGTCATTTACTTTGTAATTTGAAATATATTATAGTTAAAGAAATTAACTTTTACATTATTTCTGTTCCTAGATTTATACTTTTGTTTTATTTCCTCAAGTTCGGTTATTTTTTTAATTGTGGAATTATCTAATGTATTTTCCTATCAGGATTTTATCCTCTCTGTGGTATTGCCTTTCTTTCCATGCTCACATCTCCCATCTTCCAGTGCTCTACTGTCTTCCTAATTGTTTTGCCTGGTTCACACTTACATTGCATTTACATCCACAGACATTAATTTTGGTTTGTCAGCATCATATTAAGCATGTTTTGTTGTTCTTGCTGTTTTATACATTCTGTTCATGTGCTGCTATTCAAGTGTTATTTTAAATATTGGCATGGTTGCTTAGAGGTGGTTTGAGGTTATGTTAGGAATAGATTTACTCTAATTACAATTCTGTTTTGAACATTCACCTCAAGTGTCACAGAAAGCATGGCACAATCCTTCGAAACATATTACCTCTTTCTTGGTTTGGTTTGTGCTTCTGATCTCAAACATCCAACAGTAACACATTCAAGTCATGGTGATTGAAAAAGTGATGCTGCTCCAACTCAAGCTGCTCAGAGTGCCCCATTTTTGTTAGATGAACTGACTCCCTAATTTTTGTTTCCAAGACCCATTTCACTGCCCATGTATCTTCCACACAGCTGCTATGTCCTGTGCCCAGCCACTAACCCAGATGATTTTTGAGGCACAAGTGCATGCCAGACCAATTAAAAGACCAAAGTCCACACTAACTTTTAGAATGCCAGACGTCAACATGGACAGAGACACCCTACTAGATCAGAGACCCATATCAGCTATCAAAATTAGAGGCCACACACTTCACAAAGACCAGAAGACCAAAGAGCAAACAGAAGTCAAGGAACAAAATACCTATACAAAAAAAGTCAAACTCAGACATCAGGAACTAAACTTATAATAATCCCAAATGAAAATGCTTAAATGACAATGTAAAAATAAAATCATCAATATCCATGACAATATGGAACCATCAGAGTCTAGCTACTGTACCCTAGCAAGTCTAGGACAATCCAGTGCAACTGAAGCAAAAGAAAGTTGCCTTAAAAACAACTTTATGAAGCTGACAGAAGTCCTTACAGAGAGAATAAAAATATCCTTTGAAGTAATTGAGGAAAAGACTAATGAAAATTAGAGAAAATCAAAAAGTCCCCTAAAGAATGCCACAAAAGCCAAGAAATAAACAGACAAACTGGTGAAGCAAACAGTTCAGAAAATGGACATATAAGTAATAAACAAAGCAGGAACTGAGGGACTTCTGGAAATGGAAAACTGGGAAACTGAACAGGAACCATAGACACAAGCATCACCAACAGAATACAAGAAATGGAAGAGAGAATCTCAGGCACTGAAGATATAATAGAACAGATAGTTTTATCAGTTAAGGAAAATGTTGAATCTAAAAAAAATCTAACAAAAAACATTCAGAAAGAGTGGGAAAATCCAAACCTAAAAGAAATAGAAGAATAACCCTGTAACACCTGCGTCTGCATTACTATTGGTACCTTTCGTGTGCCACTGTGCCGTGTGCTAGCTGGGAAGGGCCTGGAAATTGAAAGAACCCACAAGAGACCTGGGTCATTCGAAAGGAGATCAGCCTAATGCCATTTATTCAAATTTAGGAAAAACCTTAAATACCTAGCTGCTGCATAATGGAACACCCCCACAAGGCAGGTGGGAAATTACCACCCTCAAGGTGGACTCAACAATGCCCTATAGCTAATCACCAGGCAGGACAGAGGGAGCACAGGAACAAACAGGAAATGCTAGTTGGCAAGAGACTGTCCTCAAAATGAACCCATAGAGCAGGGGTAGACCCATGGGCCCTAAAGAACCCCAGCTCAAAACCTAGAAAATATATTTAACATAGCAATCAGAACCCATCCAANAAAAAAAAAACAGAAAAAGAAAAATGTCTGTTACCAAGAAGCTATGCTTAACTCTGTTCTTTTGTGTCTAGAATTCTTCCAAGTCTTGGCAGGTTTTAAGTGGATTTAATTGGGCCACACATCAGGATTGAACTTTTCTGACAGGAGATGGAGGAGCTATGAATCTGCTGCAGATGAAATATTGAAAGGGGGGACTGAGGGAAAAGGAGAAAGGAGAAATTGTGGTTGGGATGTTAAAAGAATAATAATTAAGAAAAGAAATAAAAGTTCAAAAAAGTGATTCTAAATAATTGTAAACCTTCGTAGGCATGTTTCTTAAGCCCCTACCAGTTCACAAATAACCTAAAAGGACACTCAATATTAATTATGAAATCTCAGCCAATACCTCAGGCATATTACTAGCTAACTCCTGCATTTTTAATAAGCCAATATTTTTATTTATACTTTGCCATGTAGCTTTGTACTTTTTTTCAAGTCAGCATGTTTATCTTGCTTATCTCTACGTCTGCTAAATGCTCCTCAGACTCTGGCTTCTTCTTCCCAGAATTCTATTTGACTCATCCCTAATCTTATCCTGCCCAGCTATTGGTCAGTCACCTTCTTCATGAAACCAATGACAGCAACACAATAAAAAGGAATATTCTATAACCATTGAGTATCTTTTAATATATAAACTTTTCCTTTAACAATTCATTTAAAATCACATTGTTTCATCTTTCCTTTCACCAATATTTCTATAATTAAGATATTTTCCTCTATTTACCAAAGAGGCCAAAGCTAGCATTAGAAATTGTTATTTTTAATACAGATTCCATGGATCCTCATTCTATTCATATATCCTGTGGTTGAAAATCTTTTTAGAAATTCTTCAGAAAGCCAGTTTATATGCATAGCTTTTTATTCTCAACATCTGCTCTAATTTTAATCATGTATGCTTACCAATGCTTTGGCAAAATATACTATTTATTCCTCAGAATCTCTTCATGAAAAACACATTGTATATAACTTATGAAAAGAGATTTTTAAAATGATGTTGTTTTGATTATTGCAGTTTCAATTATTGTATGTGATGATAAATCTTACATTGCAATATATACTTTGATATATTGTCATATCATCCAAATATTTTAAGCTATAATTATTTATTATACTATGACTGTCTGGTGGGTAAACTATTTTGAGACTGTGACTAGAATTCATAGTTATTCTGAATCAGATACAAATCTAAGGTAATAAAAATATAATAATCAATTGCATAGTAAACTAATGCCAATATGTGTAATAGACTGAAGAAATGTGTCTTTCAAAGTTCTCATGAGGAATATATCCCTCTATACATGCTACACACAGAATCTTGCAAAGTCTGGATAGTGAATTCCACCCTTCAGAACTACAAGGAATGAATATTTGTAGTGAGAGGAGCAGGGGGCTGCATCCCGCCACCGGACTCCCTGCTGTCTGGCTAGCTTAGCCCCTGAAATAATTACACAGAAACTATATTCATTTAAACACTACCTGACCCATTAATACTAGCCTCTTATTGGCTAACTCTCACAACTTGATTAACCCATTTCTAATAATCTGTATGTCACCACCAGGTCATGGCTTACCGGGAAAGATTTAGCATGTCTGACCTGGCAGCTTCATGTTAGCAGCTCTCTGACTCTGACATCTTCCTCCCAGAATTCTGCTCTGTCTACTCCACCCACCTATGGCCTGCCCTATCAAAATGTCAAGGCAGCTTCTTTAATAAACCCAATGAAATCAACACAAATACAGAAGGACCTCCTACACCAAATATTAGTTGTACTAGAATTCCAAAGATGGTCTTACAGGAATCCTCATTTTCAGTTCATAAAATATATCAATAATATTTTTATTAATTATTTTCAGCAATATTTTTTCTAAAAAATTACTGAAGGGGTCAAGGAAGAGTTCCAGTAAACAAAAGCATGATGGGGTACATTCTTGCTAACAGGTTACTATCTTACCAGAATTGTAGGTAAGAACTGTACAACATAACTGCTAATATGCCTTGCAACGAAGTCAATGTAAACATCCCTGAGAGTAAATGCGAGCAAGGAGTTGGCAGAATGCATGGCTGGTTTTCAGGTGTTGCAAGCCCTAAAAGCAGAGCATGGTTGATATGGTATCCCAACAACCTAAAAGGGAACAGCAGCTTATAAGTCACAGTCCTTTAATGTCACCAACTAAAGGACAATACCGTCAGGATATATTGTGTGAAAAATAAATCAAAAAAGGGAGATTAAAAAAAGGAAGTTAGAATGTAATTATGTAGCTGGGCAGTGGTGGCACATGGCTTTAATCTCAGCACTTGGGAGGCAGAGATAGATTGTTCTATCTGACGTCAAGGATTACCTCATCTACAGAACTAGTCATAGGAGAACAGAGTACACAAAGAAACCCTGTTTCAAAAACCCATAAATACAAAAAAAAACATTAATTGCAACAGTTTCCCTCCCTTCAACCCTTCCCATGTAGTCCCCTTAGTCTCTCTCAAATTCATGGTCTCTTTTTCTTTAATAGTTATTTCACACACACACACACACACACACACACACACACACAGAGTATGTGCTAATTTATTGTTACTTTGTATGTATGTAATCTCTGAGCTATACACTTGATATTGGGTGACTAATGAGAGCACTTTTCCCTTGGGAAGACAATCATGAAATCTGCCTGTGACTTATTTTTCAGCAGAAATATGTTTTAATATTTCAGTTAGTGAAACAGCCTTTAGGCTACTATGAGTTGTTTGCATTCTAGTTCTTTTCTTATGCAGTTTGTGAAATTGTACTTATTTTATTTTTTATTAAGATATTTATTGAGATACTGAACAATGTTACATAAGGTCTTGCATTTTTATACTATACTGATGTTATAATCCTAAAAGTTGATTTAATATTTAAATGTTCTGCTATAGTTAGAGGACAGTTATAAACATCCAAAAGATTGTTTTAGTAGATACATAGGCTCTATTTACCCTCAATTCCAGCTCTTAGATTTGATTTTCAGATCAGGCCCTAGAATTCAACAGCTGCAATGAATACCCAATCTTCGGCTCACACTGCTCCAGAGAATGATGGAAGTAGATAAAGAATGACAGCGAGAAAGGAAGCAAGTGACAGAGATGAATACTAAGAGTAATTTACTTGGATATAAACTATTCATTCTAAAATAATAAGAGTAGATAGAGGGAATAAAGCTATCTTGGTCTACCTGGATTCAAGTGCTCAATCATTCTGAGCACATCCAAGTTTTAAGCTGCCTTTCCAACTGCATGGCATTCTATAAATGGTGAAAGACCATGATTGAAAAGCAAATACAATGTCAAGAATTATCTGTTTAGTTCTGTACCCCACTATTTAATTGGAACATTTGGAATTCAGATGTTGAATTTCTTGAGTTCTACATATAATGTAGAGATCACTCCTCTATTTGATGTGGGGTTGGTAAAGACCTTTTCCTATTCAGGAGGCTGCCTTTTTGTCTTATTGACTACACCCTTTGCTTTAATCTTTTCAATTTGAGAAGGTGCCATTTGTTTATTGTTGCTCACAGTGGCTATGCTACAGGTGTTATATTTAGGAAGTGGTCTCCTGTGCTCATGCACTGAAGCTTACTTCTCACTTTCTCTTCTATCAGGTTCAGTGTGGCTGGATTTATATTGAGGTCTTTAATTTGAACCTGAGTTTTGTGCATGGGGATAGATATGGATCTATTGGCATTCTTCTACAGAATAATCTCAAATGGTGGAAAGACACTTATGAAAATGTTCAACATTTTTAGCCACCAAGGAAAGGTGAATCAAAGAGATACCTTCTTAGACAAATCAGAATGACGAAGTTAAAAACACCAATGATAGCCTATTATTGAGACTATATGGAGTAAGGGGAACAATCTTCCATTGCTGGTGGGAATGCAAACTTGTACAACCACTCGAGAAATAAGTATGGCAATTTCTCAGAAAATTGGAAATCAACTTATCTCAGGACCCAGCAATGAGCCTCTTGGGAATATATCCAAAGGATTCTCAATCATAATACAAGGATATTTGTTCAACTATGCTCATAACAGAATTATTTGTAATATCCAGAACCTAGAAATAACCTAGATGCCCCACAAATAAATTATGGATTTTAAAAATAGTGTTACGTTTACACAATGGAGTACTATCCAGCAGTAAAAAAAAAGAACATCTTGAAATTTGCATGCAAATGGAAGAAACTAGAAAAAATTCATCCAGGGAGAGATTACTGACACCCACAAAGATGAGCATGGCTAGTCCCCATTCATAAGTGCATACTAGCATAAAGCAAAGGACATTGAGACTCATGACCCTAGAGAAGCTAACTAACGAGGTGAACCCTAAGAAAAACATATTTCCTTTGGAAAGGGGAAATAGACAAGATTGCCTGACAAAATTGGGAGCCTGGGGTTAAGATAACAAGGGAGGGTGGAGCGGAGGAGGAGAGAAGAAGGGGAGGGGTGAGAAGATCTTGAGAGTATAGGATAGTCAAAATGGAGGAAGCACAGAGGTAGAGAGCAAGGAAAGAGATATTTTGATTGAGGGGGCCATTATAGGACTAGCAAGAAACCTGACACTAAAAAAAAATTCCCAAAATCATCAAGCATGACCCCAGCTAAGACCCTAAGCAATAGTGGAGAGGGTGCCACCATAGAACCTTCATCCAGCAACTGATGGAAACAGAGGCAGAGACCCTCAGCAGAGCACTGGCGTGAGCTCCCAAAGTCCAGTTAAAGACTGGGAGGAGTTTGAATATGAGCAAAGAGGTCAAGACCATGATGAGGACACCCACAGAAACAGTTTACCTGAGCTAATAGGAGCTTACCAACTCTATCTAGACAGGGAAGGAACCAGCATAGGACTAAACTAGAGCCTCTGGATACGGATAAGAGTTGTATGACTGGTACAGACTGTGGGGCCATGGGCATTGGCACCAGGATTTATCTGCACTGCTGTACTGGCTTTCTGAGAACTCATTCTCTTTAGATTGATACCTTTCTCAGCCTAGATATAGTAGGGAGAGCCTTGGACCTTTTCCGAAATAATGTGCCTTACCCTCTCTGAGGAGTAGATACACATTGGGCTGGGGCACAGGAAGGTGGAGGGAATAAGAATAGGGAAGGGAGTGGGAACTGGGATTGGCTTGTAAAATGAAAGAAAATATAATTTGTTTTCATTTTTAAAGAAATGGAATAAAAAACAAATATAATGAAGCCTCCGCACTTTTGATTAGTGTACATTTCACTTGGCTTATGGAGGATCTATTACATGTGACATTGAAGTAGATCAGTATGCCACTGTAGACAGCAGTGTTGTGAGTTTTATTTTCTGTGATCCTGCTATAATGAGAAACTTCTCACTAGAAAAATAAATGTATATTTCTGTCTTAGTGTGAGATATTTCCAATAGTTGGAATTAAACTAAGTGGAATTTACAACTGAGAGATTAAAGTATAAATGACATCTGTTAAGTCTGAACTTTTCTTTTGAAAGTAATAATTGGTGGAAAATTACTGAATGAATAGTGACTAAGATAAACAGAAGATTACATTAAAATATTTTATTAATTAATTGAGAATGTCTACATTGTAAATTGATATATTTTTATCATTCTCTATTTTTTTCCTTGATGCACATTTCATTCCTATACGACTAATATTACATTCTTCATTTTTGGAAAATTCATTTCATTCCACATTGCTTTTGTACACCCACCTCCCTCTTCTGACATCAACTAATGACTAATGAACTCATCTGGGACACTGGAAAACCTTGATGTTGCATTGCATTGATAAAAGTGGTTACATTTCAAATTTAAATTTTCAGTTTACTTCAGGAGCAGAGTGGATGGGTGGAGTAGGGGTGCCCAATTCACTTCATGGTGGCAAAGACATAGAGAGACTAGCAGGGATTTAAGGCCTAAATCAAAATATAGCAAGCAATAGTATGTCCAAATGACTCTACTAGTTCAACGGAGCCAGTCAGCTTAAATTTCCAGCAATTCCTAAAAGAGTGACACTCTAACACAACTCAGAAAGTTTTATTCATGTATTTTAATATTATACATTTGAACTTTTTCCTTTCAAAATAGTATAACAATAATCCCAACATTTCTAGAATGTTCTTCATTGTTTGGAAGCATAGGCCTCTATTTCAGTAATGAAATTTGATCATTATTCCTTTGTTAATTGTGAGATTTATGTGAATGATGAAATTTCCAAATTTCAATAGCCAATTAAACAATTCCAATTAATATACACAAAAGAAACTCCAGTTTTAGAAGGGGAGATATACAGAGAAGAGTTTTGAAAAATCTTTGGTGGCAACTCTGGTTTTCCTTGTACCTTTTCCCAGAGGACAAATTCTTTGAGATGATGGTACATAAGGATCTTTATGACTTGATATTTGAAGATTTTATAAGCATTACAATATTATAATTTTGCTTAAATTTCAGTGGATATTTCTGGCCACATAACGTAGAAATATTTTATTTTCTGGAGTTTAAAATATTTCATACTTGAGAAATGAGGTAACATTAGAAATCAAGGCTGCATATATCCACAGATAAAGGTCTCCACTGTGTGAGAGAAGTAGGTTATCTAGATTATAGAAGATTTTTATCCGAGTTAAGGCATATATCTTCTTAGAAATGTCATTTGTATCATAAATGATGTTTGAATTATAAATGTCAAACACCCAGATTAAATATATGCTTCAGTTTGAAGCAATTTAACTATTATGCAGTAGACAATCTTATTCCAAGAATGGACTGGTTTACACTTCAGTCTTTGGAGAAGTAGTTTCGTGCATCATAGGGTCTTGTCTGTTTTTGGTTTTGTTTTGCTATTGTTTCCCTGAGATTTTTTGCTACTGGAGAGTCAAAGATTGTTATTTGGACTAGATGGTATAAGTTCTGCCCTCAGATGGATGGGTTGATAAACTTGTTTATATCTAGAGGCTATAATACCTATACCTATTCAGTATGTTAAATCCAGAACAGTTTCTCTGGTCAGTAATAGTCCATGTTTCCACTGACATATAAGTACACAAATGCCCACTGTTTTGGATATGGAAAAGCAGATATCTGTATTTAATACATTTCCTGGATTTTGACCTAAACACTCTCTTTCTTCAGTTGCAATCTCATTGAAAATGACTTGCACGAGAAATGTATTATTTAGGACCAATGAAAAGTCCAATTTCATCTGTTAATATGACATCCTACACTTGGAGTCTGTGTCAGCTCTTTCAGCAATGGTTTATTCAAGCATTCTATGTTCCCTAAAACAATGTCATTGACCATAACTCTTCTAAGTGTTCTGTCAGTGTAATATATTAACTTGACCTTAAGTATTTTGAAAATTGACTGTAATAGCAAATAATTAATAAATAATTGCAAAATGTGAAATTACTTCCTAAATAGTGATGTTCTTTTTCCATAACAAAGGTGCCCACTATCTCCACATACATAGCCAAGTACAGCAGAAAGAGCAAAAGTGAAATTAGGAAAGAGAATAGCATCTGTATTTTCCAAATTGCACATGGCAGAAAACTAGAGCAATTCACATCTGTTCTTGGGATTTAAAATTCCCTGATCACAGATGAGAACTTCCCTAGGCTATCAGTTATAGTTCCATAAAATAAAATATCAAAAGAGAGCTAGAAACCTAATGTTATATTTTTAAACTTTGAGAATAAACTCCAAGTGGCTGTAAGCCTCAAAACACTAAAAGATACATTCACTTAAATGACTAAAAACAGAACAGACATTTGATAAAAAGGTAAATGGATTAATTTTGTCAGTCTATGGCAAAAATTTATTTAATTTTATAAATCAAAATATATTAGAAGTATAATTATTAAATATATTTTTCATAAAATGTAATTGAAAACATACTGTCTTATTTCATTGTATTAAATAAATATTTATACTATATTGAATATCATAGCAAATATTTATGTTTTATGGCCTAAAAAATTAATGAACATACTTTTTCATCTGAAGGCCACATGAAATTATTACAGAAATATCTTTTGGAAAACCTTTTAATTTCATAATATTCTACGTTGGTGTGAGGAAGATATGGTTTATTATCCTACCAAAGGTGAGATGAGATAGTTTGAAATAATACCATGTAACTGTATGTTTTGAGGTAGAATTATCAAGGAAAAAGTCAACGAATTCTGCCTCTGCAGCTGGGGATTAAAAAGCCATTACTGTATATGACATATAACTTAGACAATCAGGGATATTGCTAATAATTCTCTAGATACCTCAGTGGGTTAACTTGAAACAACTTAGCAGAAAAACGAAATAATGATCTGCAGCAGGTCTCCATCATAAAACTAAGCTGCTTTTCCTATGATAATACCTCCATTGTCATGATGACGACATTTTCATATTGGATCTTGATGGAGAGAAAAACTGATTAGCTGCATGCAGCACAATCAGTCAGGTTCAACTGTTAATTAAGAATATGTGCAGCTTTTCATTATTTATAAACAAATGCTATCTTTTTGAAAATACTTGGAAGATAAGTATGAGCAGTACAACATTATATGAACAACATTTTATGAACCTATCTTGCAGTGCATTGGTTTTTCGGTTTGTTTATTTACTTATTTTCTTTTTTAGAGCTTGGGTTTCTCTGTAGCTTTGGAGCCTATCCTGGAACTAGCTCTTGTAGACCAGGCTGGCTTTGAACTCACGGAGATCCTCCTGCCTCTGCCTCCCCAGTGCTGGGATTAAAGGCATATGCCACCACTGCCCTGCTCAATTCATTATTATTATATTGCAATGTCGTTGTCCCAGGGAAGCAAATTCCACAGGTCCACTCTTATCTTCAGAGATATGGTGCCTAGAATAACAACATAAATCAGGTAAGTGAAAAGGTAGCCTCTGCCCAAAAAGAATGTGTTCAAGAGAGAGTGTGTGGGTGTCATGAGCAGAAGGGGGATGGGAAGTGGGCTGGGCTAACTAGGGAGGGAAGGGGCCATGCAATACAGAAGGTGGGAGGGGAAGGAAAGAGAAACAACTGGAAAGTTTGAAAGAGCCATAAAGAAGCATATTACTTTATGTTTACCTATAATTGCATATAATATGCATTAATGTTAATGTATGAATACACTTGGAATGGCAACCAAATAAAGTGGAAGACAGCTCCAGTTGGACATCTTTTGTAACTAAATGAACCTTCCAGAACTGGAAATGGCTACATCTATTTGAGTTTTGTGCCAAAATGGTCCCATTCAAATAACAGGCATTAAGACCCTACCGTTGAACACAACAGGTACACTTCTCATTGAGCATGCAAAAATGAGCTGAAATTTAGCTGGAGGAATCACCCAGTAGATTGATATTCATTGTACAGGAAGATAAACAGCATACTAACAAAAGCAATAGGCAAAAAAAAAAAACAAAAACAAAGTACAAATTCTTCAATTATAAGAGTGACCAGTCTGCGAAATAGATTGTCAGAATAATGTCACGAAACTTGTGGGAGTAATAAGCTAGTATGTGATTTGTGTTAAGGCAGAGTCAGAGAGAAGCCATGGAGCCACTACTAGAGACAGACACACCAGAAACTTGCCTGTAGGCCATGAGCCTCATCATAAAATATAAAATAATGGAAATGGGTTAAATTAGGGTGTCAAAGCTAGCCAATAAGAAGTTAGAGCTTATAGGCCAAGCTGTTATTTATTTTGTGAGTCTGGGCAGCCTGGAAACAAACAAGTCTCTTACTACTACAAATTGGCATTTCTACATGGTCAACTAAATCCACATAAAACCTGAGAAAGCTTAAAAAGGAATACTAGACACAAAATAACAGAGTTAAGAATGGTTTACTATCACTGAGACAGTGTGCCTGATGTAAAGGGAGCTCATCAAAGTCAGCTGGACTGGGACCAAACGAGCATGTGATCAAACTGGACTCTGAATGTGGCTGACAATTGGGTCCCAGTGAGAAGCCAATGATAAGGACACTGGGATTTGCCTCTAGGGCATGTACTGTTTTTCTGAATTCCTAGTCTATTTGGATGCACACTTTCCTAAGCCTGGATGGAATGGGGAGGCTTGGGCTTCCCACAGGGCAGGATACCTTGCCCTCTCTTAGGACTGGAGGGGGAGAGGAGAGGGAGAATAGGGAGCAGGAGGGAAATAGGAGGAGGGGAGAAAGTGTAAATTTTAAATGGTATTATTTATAAAGCAATAAAAAAACTAGATAAAAAAGAATGGTTTTCTAGTGGCATTTTCTTGGGTAGGCACTGTTTGCTAGAAACAAGCAGAGGCATGACTCCTTTCTCCCTAAGGAAGGCTCTCATAGAAGGTGTTGTAAAAACTGCCAGAGGAGAAAAGCAGTCCCAAGTACCACTCAGCTGGAATGCCCGTGAACCAAAGCAATGATCATTCCAGCAAGGTAACACTAAAACTAAGCAGTGGCACATAAGTCTTGGAAAGTACTTGACAGTTATATAATTGAACTACTTGCCTGCTCAATAGGAGGGACATCATACTTGGAACTGAACTACCCATGACCAGTGAGGCTAAGGAATCTGTAGAAGTTACTACTGTCACTTTCTTAAAACAGTATAATTTCTAACGGCCTAAAAAATACATATCTTCACACACTCAGAGAAGTGCTGTTCTCCCCTCACCAAAGAAACTTCAGACCCTCACAGGCATCTTCAAATGATCAAAATAGAGAACAATTTCCAGTGGGGTGTCCATCCTAAAGTGATAAATCTACAATACAATACATATATTTCAGGCTCAGAGAATATTATGGAGGAGCAAAAAGATAATGAGAAATATAGTGTCAGGACATTCACTATGAGATAGGATCCTTTATATTGGACTGGGAAGCAACACCCACAAAATCTCAACAGAATAGTTGCATAAACAAAACTTGAACCATGATAACACCGGGCAACAAGCCAATGTGGATAGAGAAAAATCTTACAAGGATCTACCTTTAAAGAGCTACAAGCAATTGAAGACTGCTGAGAGGGAGAATTAATCTAACCTGGGAACAAGCACCTTAATTATTTAATACCGAGTGACCAACCCTAACAATATATATGACAAAGCACACACACAGACACACAATAATTAAAGAAAAAGAAAAGAGGAGATATAACATATGCCAGGTAGATGGACAGTCAGGGTCTGGATGGAATTAAGGCAGAAGACGAATATGACAAGATGATATATGAAATTTGCAAAGAATTACTGAAAATCCCTGAATGATCCTACCCTACATTCTTTATTTCTACACAGTGATGTTGCATTTTATTTTTAAATACCAGAATTAAATACAAAAATGTAAGTAATAGTTTTTAAATGTATGTATTTTTTCAGAATTACACTCTGAGATTAAAATAAAATATAATCATGAGTATCATCATTTCTTCTTTTAATTATTATGTTAGTTATTTCTACAATCCAGCATGTTTGATGGGCACTATTAAAACAGGGAAGATTACACCATGTAAGAAAAATAAATTTGCTTCAAATCCTAGTAGTAAATTTTCTGAAATCTTGAATATGATATTTTCCCTTTTATCTATTATTTCACCTATTCTCCACATCTCAGTTTTTGTTATAAGTTATGTTAATAACAGCATAATTTGGAAAAATTATGCCATGTTATCCAAAATGCTTTTATAAAAGTTTCTGAAATTGATTTTACATTCTCCAGCACACTCCTGTGAGATGACTATTTGACTAGTCTAATGCTTCTTCGTGTATCACAATCATGTCATCATAGATTCATACAATCATCTATTGGATATAATTTATATATATTTGTTTAATAAATTTCTAAACAATCATGAGAGAAAACTTTGTTTAAGAACAATAAAGACAGTTGAGGGAAATTAATGAATGATTGTCCCACTGTGAAATTGCTCAGCAAGTTTGAAAAAAGTAACACTGGTGTTATTTCTTTTTCAAAATTGCTATATCTGTTCTTACAGTAGGCCTGAATGTTATCTCTCTAAGCTATCATTATGTAAGAGAGTATAGTGAGATTTTACTCTTGAGGCTATTGTTGATATTATCCAAAGTCTACAATGTTGGGAAACTGACACATACAGCTTTTCAATATTTTGGATGTGTCTGTTCTATTGAATAATGCCAGCAATATATAACAAGTGTGTAGAAGCACTTAGTTTACACAGAAGTCACTTTTGTTCTTTAATTATAAAGCATATATGTCGAGATTATTTTTCCTATGATTTTATACTCAAAACAACTGCCTAGTACAAAATTTTATTATGGTTTTTAGGGCATGTCTATTGTCATACCAAAATGGGTAAATCTGATTAAAAATTTTAGAAAATCTGAAAATATATCAATTTTTTTCTAAGTTTTAAAGTGTGTTAAAATAATAAATAATTTGTGAAATAGATAATAAAGTGATTAAGAATAGAAGCTTCCTGTTGGGTTTGATGAGTGTTATACTTTATTTTCTGTGTTTGATATAATAACTCAATTATGGAAGGCAGATAAATATATATTAGGGCATTTTATTGATATAGAATTGAATATTTCTTAAAGTTAAAAGTAGTGAGTGCTTCATCCAAGTTTGTATGATATAGACTTTTTTAGTCAGAAGCTATACTCTATAGAAGTTTTTTTTCATGAACTGCTTCATATTGGAGGAGAGTTAGCATTGCCCAGAGGAATGGAAATCAGTTAGGAAACTCGACTCACTAATTATTTAGCAGACATGAATGAATTGGTATCCAAGAGGATTACTGCCCAAAAGCTTGCCCTGGAGGTGGAACAGGTGTTTTTCCATCAGAACTCAGTATCTCTGCTATTTCAAGGAGGAATTCAAAATGACAACTCAGGGAGTGCAAAGCTCATCTCTGTGACATGAAAAGCATGTCTTCTTAACTAGATTCGCCGCTCCCTCCCTCTCTGTCATTTCCTAGACTTTTCTGTCTCAAATAGATCCCTTACCAATTCCAAAACAGCTGGCCTAATTCATCTCTTGAAAACGGCAATGATACCCTTGCAGCAAACCTCGGGTGCACAGGTGTTTGAAGGGATCCTAGATATAGCTAAGCAGGAGCCAAATTCCAAGTGAAATCACCCATAAAGGTGATAACTATGAGACCAAAAATTGCCTACTAATCTTGCTTCTAAAGGTTTATGGCTCAAGGCTACACTTAAGAACCTTTTCTCTCGAAGTGATTCTCCATTAACTTCCACTGCAACTGTTCAGGAAATTGTTTGGTGGAGTTGAGGGGTGTAAGGACTGCAGAGTTTGCAGCCTCCGTGTGAAACACCTGAAAGTTCTATATTCCTTATTACCGCTCAAACAGCTTCGTTGACTTTGAATAGTTTACTGGGTAGGAGTAAGAGATGCAGTCTATTGTCCTAAGTGGTAATTATTACCAATTGTCAATCTGTCTGAGAGCAGATGCTTTTTAATTTACGTTTCTAGGAGAAAAAGGAATATACATTTTGCTTTGATAAAATAAATACGTATCATTAAGATAGATTATTTATTTGCTTTGCAGACTAGGCAAATCCAGGCTTTATATTTCTTTTCCTTTGAATAGATTCATTTTTTTGCATGGTAATTTCCCAAACTATCTAGCTTGTCCTTTAGTACATGAGTTAGAACCTTTGTGCATTGTATCTCAGAGAATCCAGGGTTTATAAATGCATATACATGTAAAATTAAATAATGCGAGACTTTTGCTTTGAATAAACTTGAGAAAATTATCATATAGCAATTTGGCTAAACCTGGAATTCTGTTTTTGTTCGTTTCCTCAGAATACTTGTTTTATTTATCATCATGTTTTCAAGTTTGTAATCACGGTGATATCCCTGCCCTTAGCAATGACTGCTCTAAGATTACTTGTTGTTTATCTTAATTCTGAGTAGTAAAACCAAAGTGTAAAGGAGGTCACAGGCATTTTTTTTTAAATCACAGAAGAGAAATTTGTAAAAACAATATTTTTGGATGCACCTAGTTTATAGAAGTAACTGATCTTGGTATCAGTTTATAGAGTAAAATTGACTCATATTTGAATTGTAGAATAATGGAAGAACTGAAGCTTCATATTATATTTAATTCTGTTAATACTGAATACTTAATACTGAACATTAATACAGTCTCCTCGGGGCTATTAAACCTGTATTACATGAGGCTTCTATCAACTTACCAAATCAACAGAGTTTCAACAACAATGCTAGAGTTGCTATGAATTTCAGATGCCCCAAAGGACAGAGTCTGTGTGCTACTTTTACAGAACAAGGTAACTCACAGCTTAAATAAACCCTGCTTGTGAGTTGAAGGATATGTCACATGAGTGTATTATTGACATATAAAGTAGATTCTTATTCTATGTCATTTGTTTATATCTGATCTCGAATGAACGCACAACCTGGCAAGAGATCAGCTCAACTTCTTTGTCACATACCTGGACTTACAACACAATTTCATGAGGTTATTATTTTAGAGACTTCCATATGAAGAGGTATGATTCTGAAACCCCTCATTACTCTCTTCATGTAGAGACAAAAGCACTACTGCTAAAATTCTAATCAAATTTTCCAACAAAACACAATTGGTCTCATTCAGTTCCACAATTTGAGGATAATTATTTTTATACAATCATATGAAAATTTTAAGTAATTCAGAAAACTCTCAACAGATGGATCTGTTAATATGAACCTAGAAACAGCATAAATGCCCCTCAACTGAAGAATAGAAAGAAAAAAATTGGTATGTTTACACAATGGAGTACTACACAATGAAAAAAAAATAATGACCTGTTGAAATATGCAGGCAATTTGATAGATCTAAATAAAATTTAATTTTTAAAAAATTTTGAAGTTATAACTGTGTCATATCCTGCTTTTTTTATTCCTCTTTACCCACCTACTCTCCAATTTTTTGTGGGTATGAAATCTGTGGCTTCTTTTACTTAAATTATGGCTTTATAGAAATAATAATAGATATTTTAAATGATTCTCTATTAATATATTAATATGATAATATTTAGTATATAGTATAATTTCTATGAATAAAATTTTATATATAATTAAATATATTTCTAAATATATAAATTAAACATGTTTAAGTTGTTTCAAGTTCTGGCTATTACAAACAGTGTTGCTATGAACATTGTTGAGCACATGCCCATGTGGTGTGATTGAGGATACCCTGGGTATATGTGCCCAAAAGTAGTATTATTGGATCTTTAGGTAGGTTGATCTTTAATTTTCAGAGAAATTGCCATACTCTCCCTTGATCAAATAATACATAAACTAAATGTGGTACATTTACACAATGGAGCACTACACAACAGAAAAAATATTGGCATATTTAAATTCGTGGGCAAATGGATGGATCTAGAAAACATCATATTGAGTGAGGTAACTCAGACCTAGAAAGACAAATATAATATGCACTCACTCATAAGTGGCTTTTAGACATAAAGCAAAGAAGACCAACCTGCAGTTCACAACCACAGAGGACCTAGACAACAAAGAGGACACTAAGAGAGATGTACATGGATCTGATCTACATTGAAAGTAGAAAGAGACAAGAGTAAATCAAAAGTTTGGGGATCATGGGAGATGATAAAGGGGAGGAAGTGAGTGGAGTGGAGAAAAATATATAGCTCAATAAAAACAATAAAAATGTTCTATCTGTAAATTTGTATTATGTTATTTGTAAGTATATGACCTCAGGGTTGACCAATTAATAGCTTCATTCAGCCAGAATAGATCATAATTTTAGCCAGTCTTCATTTGACATTTCCAGTATTTACAATGGGCTTGTTTAGAGTTAGAACAATTGACCTTGGGACACAGACTTGTCATAAGCATTTGGTGAGTGGTTAGGACTTGTGTTATCCTAAAATTAAAGTGAGACCTTGACAAACAGTTGCTGTTATGATTTTTAAACTATAATGGGACTTTCTTCTCTGAAACCTTGTAAGAAAAACTGCAAGGTAAGTTCTTTCCTGTTACTTCCCTTTCCTCTTTCCAACACCTCCCAAGTACCTTCCCTTGAGTTGCTCTCCCTCAAATTCATGACCTCTAAAATATTTATCCTTAATTGTCATGTATATAAATCATTCATTGTGTTGAATGTTACTCACATGTATTTTATTCAGGACCATCTCTTGATTCAATCATATGCTCTCCCCCTCTGAGAAAGAATATTATCTTCCCTGTTTAGCATCCCCTGATTGTCAGTAGTTCTTGTCTATGGTCAAGATTGTGCCTGCAAAAACACGCCATAAACAAAGACAAGCCATGAACAAAGACATATTCATAACTTTTTTAGTAATTATCTTGAAATTCAGCTTCATGGATAATTATAAGCAAAGTTTTCTCTATGTGGAGCCCTGCCCTGATCTTTAGATACTAAGAAATTTTTTTTTAAATTACAAGGGCATTTTGTTAGATTAGAAAGGAAAGAAAAGAAAAACAATTTCAAGTCATAGACAACTGTCTACACCATTGAAATAGAAAATAGTTAATAGCCAATTTTAGGCACTGTGTCATATTCCCATAATTCAGTTACATTATGAATCCAAACTTCAGTCTTAATGGAAAGAGAATCTGTTAACCCTATATCATCCCTGCGGAGAGTGTATTTGGACAGATCTCTATCCATTTTCTTCGCTCTTTTGCAGTTATCTATTGGATAAATTATTTACCAATAGACAGGATTGTAAAACATGTTTATTGTGCTGAGGAGACAACATAATAAGTAAAGTCATTGCCGTGATGGCTTGAAAGGTAAGCTTGGGCAACAACCAGTATTTATGCGAAAGCTAGTTGTGGCATCATGCACTTATAATACCAGCACTGAGAATATCTAGAGAGAGACTATCTAGACTCTATCAGGCTAAGTGAGCAGCTAGTCTTGGCAGATTGACTCTGTGGAAGATTGTGCCTACCAAAATCATATAAAAAGTGATTGAGGAAAACACCTGTTGCTAACTTTTAGCTTCCGTCACCATACTCACACATGCTTACATGCACTCCCTGCATGCATGCATGTTCACAGATGGATAGAGTCATACACACACACACACACACACACACACACACCTTTGTTCATTGTATACATTAATTAACATCATTAAACTCACAAGGAATATTTCCATAAATATGAACTTCTTAATCTATCCTTAAAGTTTTGCGAATGATTTTGTTAGTGCAGATGCCTTAATAGAACTCTAAATACATTCATTGTTAATTACAAACAAATGATGCCTTTATTAAGTGAGTAAAAGGAATAATTAATATCATTTTAGGAAAGGCTATATTCTAGCTCATCCACATAATTTCTAAGTAATGGTATTGGATGTGTACATTGACCTGTAACTACCTTCATACCAAAACCATAAATAATGTGTTTTGAATCATAATCAAGCACAGCCAGGCCCCATTCAACAGCCCAAACAACTACTTACAAACCATGCTAGATAAATCAGTGCCAAGTGGAACTGAAGCCAGAAACAGCTGGAGATAAAGTCAGCAGATAATGGACATATTAGATGTCTTCCAATGACCAGGGTATCCAGGAAATGTCAACTTTTGACATACTATGCTTATTTATTCATGTATTTATTTTGGTTCTTAAGAAAGTAACAACCTCTAGTAGAGAATAGCCTGGAATTTGCTATGTAATTGAGCCTATGTTTGAAATTTTAATAATCCTTGTGTCTCAGTCTCTAGAGTGTTGGTAGTATAAGCGCATGCCACCATACAGCATATTTAAAAAACATAACTTATTTATCATCTTTAAAAATGTACTTAAGAAATACACATTCATAATATCATATTCAATAAAATAAAGAGATATTTTTATTTGGTTGACCATCCGAAAAATTAATTCTGACATGAACAATGCACATCTTATTCTGAGTTGCTTCTATCCCATGGTATGAAATAAAGTATCTCTCATGAACCCTATACTGTTTTAAATTTTTTCCTTATAATCTTCAGTATTTTTACATGAAAGCAACAAACTAAACATAGTGAGATGACTTAGCTTGTTGAAGCACTTTCTGCCAAGCCTAATGATATGAGTTTCATACCCATGGTGGAAGGAGAAAATTGACTCCCACAGTTGTCCTCTAAAATGATACATGTCTAGTAGGACGTACATACCTATCCACACTCATAACCCAAATACACACACACACACACACAGGTGTGTGCTTGCACACACAAAAATATTTTTTACAAAATACAACTTATAAAGTGATTAAATATCTCTACTCTTATAGTCCAGGTTTACAATAGCCCAAATGAGAATATAAGTCTGGTACAGTCATATTTGGATAATAGGATAAATGGAACATTGAGTCATTACCACTTTTGGATAGTCACCTGTTGCACTGATAACCTTGGCCTTACAAGAGGTAAATCTTCCTATGTGCCAAGCATGGGCCTGGTTAACCTCCAAGGTGATACAGAGGAGAAGCAAGAAATAAATCTTTTTAGATGTCAACATTTTAGATGTCAACAGGTTAAAATGCTTACACACTAGATTCTCCTGCATCTGGAAATAAATGACATACAAGATAATAATACGAAAGAAAAAAACTGACTAATGTTTGTTTCAGTTTTTTTTTGTTGTTTTTAGCATGGCTGAGGCAACACATAAATTGTCTGGATTTCATCAGTAATGCATATTCAGAAAATAAACAAATTATGAATGTGGTAGGTTTTTCTTATTAAGCTACAAAATTGGAATTCTGATTCAGAAATATTAGTGTATGTATGGTAGTGTATGGTATGGGTGTGTGTATTTGTGGGTGTGTGTGTATGTGTGTGTATATGTGTGAATGTGTAAGTAAGAAGGCATATTGTAGTGAGTGGATAATTATAGAAGATATTTTAATTAAAAACAAAAACCATAAAAATTTAAGAATTTTTTTCCTTAATGATGCATTCTCCACAGTAAAACTAAAGGCAGTAATTCAAATAAATATATCCTAGGTCTTTGAAGAGTGGATGAAGTTCTGAATGAAAGTGTACTTGTAACACGGGGATGACCATATCAAGAATCCTGATCCTCAGATGCGTGGAAAAGTCTGAGCCTTCCATGGGTGAGTCACAGAGAGATGCCAATACATTTCTATGATCTGAGCATGAGTTTTGATGAACTGTTCAACTTTGGTTAAGAGCAGAAAGTTAAGTACAGAAAGTTTAATCTGAAGCTCCTCCTCCTGGGACTGTTCCCCTATAGAGATCTCCCACCAATAACAGCTAGTGCCTCTTTTCTTTGCTGTATATAATTGTGCTTCTGGGTAGACTAGGTGCACTCCATCAGAGTGATCATGATCTGTCTGATCCCTGCTTTTCACTGTGTGTTTTGTGTTTCTTCAATGGTTGCTATTTCTTCATCTTCTTTTACCCTAGTCAGATTTCTAGGACCAAGCATTCAGGGCATAACACACTGGGTCAGTAGCCAGTCTGTGGTAAGGACCAAGGTTGATCAGTCCATGGAAAAGCTGACAAGACTTCACAGAGACAGTAGCTGAACCAACCTTTGCAATAGCACAGTGCCCAGGCACAAAGGACCTGGGGACCAATAGGCTCCTGCTGGCCTAAACTGGCCTAAACAGTTGTAACTTCCCCAAACTGAGCCAGGTGTACCAAGGAAGCCCCAGCAACAGCTGCTTCGCTAAGAGTGCCAGGAGACAAGACACCTGAAACAATCTCTAGCTACCACGAGAAACCCTG